>JAEMWC010000461.1:627500-677723 GCA_016490735.1 Pachyseris speciosa
ACCGCTCCTTGCCTATATATAAGATTTCGGTCGATATATATACCACGATGTATTCATTGAGTTCTCCATGTGGTACGCAACTGCGAACACGGAGGTTACGCATGCGCATTTGCTAAAAATGACAAAAGGAACAACGCAATGCTCCTCAACGGCTTCTCTTTAATATTTGCTAGCTTTTCAGGTATATTCATTGACAAGCGAATGTCCGAACGATTGACAAGAAAGCGAACCAAAATGCCAGATACTAAAATGCCCGACAAGCTGGCCTAACAAGGCCGAAACAGCTGTCCATGGCTGCTAATGCTTGGGCTCAATCTTTGCTTCGGTAGATTTAAGGGGTCATGCGCGCTACCATGTGGCCTTTGTACCCCAAGAGTGGCTTCAGCTTACCAGATCACATTAACCTGTGAGGTATCCCTGTCACTCCAGTCACATCCCACAAGCGTTACGTTTTCACTGCTTGTTTTATTGATATGTGGGTACTTGAGCCTGAGCATTGGCTATGCCATGCTGATGAGGCCTAACAAGGCAACAAGAGACGAAGCTTAATGCCATCTTGCGAAAGCTGGAGAGCTTACAAGCAAGTCATGAAAAAACTGCCAAAGATGTTAGTGACTCCAAAGATGGTTACCAATTCTTAGACAACGAAGTAACCGAAGTTAAACGCACTCTCACAAGAAAAGCGAGCCTAGCAGACATAGATGCTCTTCGCAGAAAGATCGAAGACTTGGAAAATGGGTCCAAGAGGAATAATGTTGTCATATGGGGCTTAAAAGAGGATGCCGACAAAAGCTGTGACTCTGTAGAAGAATTCTAAAAAAGAACCTTTTCAGTGAGAACATAAGCCTTCAAAACATCCAAGTCATGCGAGCGCATTGTACAAAAATCAGTCCACGTGCTGGTCCCGCGAGTTATCTACAGCCAAGTCCAATCCATGTCTATCTTTTAAGACACCTCGATAAAGAAAGAATTTTAGTGGCCGCTGCGAATGCTCTCAAAGATGAGAACCCTTTCTGTGATAGATAACTATTCAAAAAAAGAGCCGAAGCTGTTAAATGTTATCGTAATTTATCAAAGTTGTTAAGATTAGAGACAGTGACTTTGGCAATGAGGAAATCATAATCAGTGGTGGTGAGTGGTTTTAATTGTCCTCTGGATATCACATTTGACAAAATAAGGTGGTGTACCTCAATCAGTGATAGTTTTCGCTAATTCTGGTTTTCAAAGGGAAATTTGTTTTTGGTCTCTAGTTTATGGCCAATTTTCTAAGTTTGCGTTAAATGTTACCCAAAATTAATCAGATAATCATACCATTTTATTAATTTTGTTACAAGAACTCTTCAGGTTGAAAAACGTACCCTTTCGTGTCTAATAAAGAAATAAACACGCGTCATTTTATTTTCCTCAACCAATAATTGAAAATAGAAATTTGGTACCTTTTTTTTAATCTCTCTTCCAACAAATATAAATCAAAATTTGGTACCTTTTCATAACCTCTTCGCCAACAAGTAGAAATCGATATTTGGTGCCTTTATGTGCCTGTCTGTCGAGAACTTCAACTTGAAATTTGGTATACCTTTTTCCAAATTCTCCGCCAACTATTGAAAATCGATATTTGGCAGCTTAGTTTGGACTAGCTGTCGACAAGTTCAAATTGAAATTTCTTACCTTTTTTCCGATCTCTCTACCAACATATTAGACTCAAGATTTGGTGCCTTAATTGAAACTTTCTGCTAACAAATTTAAATCGAAACTGGTTGCCTTAAACGTTGCAATTATTTTATCGCGTGCACCGCGCGTGTGGAACACAGACTTCATCACCTGAAGCCAATTCCTCGGAAGTATGTAGTCAGCTCCATTGATGAAATGCAAAGTGAATTCAGTTTACACGGCCGCTAGCGCCTGAAAATTCAGTGAAAGTTTCCGGTTTCTGGACAAGCAGTCTGGTTAAGTCCCCCGACCAGTGTTGTGAATTATCCCTGGAAAGCTCCGATGGGGAGAGGATATCTAAGTATGTATCATGAGATGCAAGAGATTATTTGAACAATCATATGTTCAGTTTAAAAAGCCCTCCTAACCACAGGGAAAAGTTTCCAAAAGCATCTCCCTTATCCGCGTATGCGTTTTGTTGTCTTGAAGGAGTTTTCTGATGGCCCCTTTATTTTTTTGTAGGAAGTCTATTTCATTTTATATGAATCAAGGCAGTTACGTGGGTGTGTTTTAGGTCATGCATTCTGTGCTCCCACACGCGCTGTACGCGCGATAAAATAATTGCAACCTTTCTTTCGAAAAAGGCAACCAGGTTCGATTTAAATTTGTTAGCAGAAAGGTTTAATTAAGGCACTAAATCTTGAGTTTAATCTGTTGGTAGATAGATCGGGAAAGGTAACAAATTTCGATTTCAACTTGTTCACACCTAGCCCAACTGAACAAAGGTGTCAAATATCGATTTTAAAGAGAGGGTTTCACGGCTCGGCCCATGTGCAAACTATAACGTTAGCCCATTCAATTCTATTGTTTATAAAACTGTCGGAAGGGTGCAGATGACTCTGGCGGTAGATTTGCCTTTGAAAATTTCGCGGTCAGTCGTGAAAATATGACGTTAAAGGTGAGATTGCTCATTAGAATTCATTTTGAATGTTCCGAATCCAAGCATAAAGTACATTTTAGTTTTCGTATCAACTACATGTATTTCAGTAATCACAGACTGTAATTTTGCGCAAGCAGAATGATAGTCTACGCGTAGCCATACGGCTACACGAAGGCTAAGAGAATGACTGATGCCCAAATTTCACGGAATATTTCAGTGGATTTAAACAGAAAATGTTGAATTTAGTATTGGACATGGAATTTATTCTTCGGTCCTAAGGTTTGATTCCGCACAGGACGCACAAGTTATGTACTCGCCTCTGAATGGTTGCACATGCGCCAAACCGTGAAACTATCCGTTTAAGTAGTTGGCAGAGAATTTGTGGGAAAAAAGTACCAAATTTCGAGCTGAAGTTCTCGAAATACAGGCCAAATATCGATTTGCACTTGCTGGCGAAAAGGTTAAAAAAAAAAGGTACCATATTTTGATTTGAATCTGTTGGTAGAGAGATTGAAAAAGGTTCCAAATTTCGATTTTCAATTATTGCCCGAGAAAATAAAATGACGCGTGTTAATCTCTTTATTAGACGTAAAAAGGTATGCTTTCCTACCTGAAGATTTCTTGTGACAAAATTAGTAAAATGGTATGATTATCTGATTACTTTTGCGTAAAATTAAACGTAAACTTAGAAAATTGGCCATGAATTGGCGACCAAGAGAACCAATCTCTATTTGAAAACCAGAATTCTGCCAAAAACTTGCACTGATTCTGAAAACTCCAACATCGCAAAGTTTTAATTGGGGCGTCGTTCACCATTTGTATTTAAAAAAAACTTGATTACTGGTTAATATCGGACAAATTACACGATTTGGTTACGACGGTCGATATTATACCTTCGATTAAAACGGATCTAAACCTTGAGGAAATTAAATCCTGTGGAAGAGGTGCTGGCTTCTGGAAACTAAACACTACGTTACTGGTGAATGAAGATTATAAAAATAACATAAAACCAATCTACCCATCTGGCTTGATGAGGCCGGGTAAAGACTTTTGAATCCAAAGCCACCTTTAAAAAGAGGACGTTGCCTTAAGCAATGAAAACGTAAAGCTTGTGGGATGTGGCTGGAGTGACAAGGATATGATATGTGGGTACTTGAGCCTGAGCATTAGCTATGCCATGCTGATGAGGCCTAACAAGGCCGAAACAGCTGTCCATGGCTGCTAATGCTTGGGCTCAATCTTTGCTTTGGTAGATTTAAGGGGTAATGCCCGCTACCTTGTGGCCTTAGTACCTTTTGAGTGGCTTCAGCTTACTTGATCACATTAATTTGTGAAGTATCCTTATAACTGTTGATAAGTAGGGATATCGGGGGAGCAGGGATGGCGCAGTGGTGAGAGCACTCGCCTACCACCAATGTAGTCTCATGTGGCCCGGGCTCGGTTCGCGTACTCGATGTCATATGTGGGTTGAGTTTGTTGTTGGTTCTCGTCTCTGCTCCGAAAGGTTTTTCTCCGGGTACTCCGGTTTTCCCCTCTCCTCAAAAACCAATACTTCTAAATTCCAATTCGATCCGGAATGCACGGACGTTTAAAACGTGAACCTCCGGCTCGGGGGATTGGGCAACCACTCCTCACGCTATCGAGCTTAAATAAATTGATCTTGATTATTGATTATTATGTATTAAAGTTATTAAATCTATGTTAACAAAGCTATCTACGCTTTGTAAAACACTGTATGTAATATTATTTACTTTCATTTCAATACGGCTTTCTTGTAAAGAAGTTAGTTAATAACTTATGAAATTACGGTCAAATTAAAGTGAATAATTCAATCAATCAACGATTATACGTGAACCGCACGCAGTCCTTGAAGAGGCAGTGTCACGAGGATTTTGCTGTCTTAGGTCAATTCTGTGCTAAAATCGTTACTTTGAGGCTCTAATTATAAACAAAATGCTTCTGTAAAGCTACGACGAAGATATCAAATGAATTTTATCAGAGAGGGCAAACCATAATAAATTTCTTGAGGATTTTTTGAAGGCGTAGCATCAAAACTTGAAACTGTTGGCCAATTTTTTCAAGTTTCAATCCATTTCCATCCTTGCCATCCGTAGCAACAGGCGACAGGAAACAGTTTCAGTACCTTCAAATAGTCTTTAATAACAAGACTGAACCATTATTTTTGGAATTCAGTTGATGCGAAGACACCTTCTAGCTTTTTATTAAGTTGCCAAAGAGCGTGACACTGCCCCTTTAAACGTCCAAGGGTAGACCCTGTGGTCATTGAGAATCTGACAAGATATTTAACATAAAAAAGTCTTATGAAATCTTGGTAAGGCCAACTATCAGATACGACTGAAATAAATGCGGCCTGCCGGCGTAAAAACGAAATGAAAACAGCGACAACGTTAATTGAAAACAAAACAAAAGAAACAAAAAACCGGTACTGGTACCTCTGGACCTGTTGCCTGAGCGTCGTACCGTCACGATGAAGCCCAAGATTTCGACCTGCGCATCGCTTATACCGGCCTGGAGTGCTTGGTCCTTCGCTGCATCTTTCAGATACCCGCAGGCAGGGAGGGAGAGAAGTGTCGGCCCCTAGACCATACGTGACAAATCCCTTACTTACTTACAGTTCGGAACCGCTCCTTGCCTATATATAAGATTTCGGTCGATATATATATACACGATGTATTCATTGAGTTCTCCATGTGGTACGCAACTGCGAACACGGAGGTTACGCATGCGCATTTGCTAAAAATGACAAAAGGAACAACGCAATGCTCCTCAACGGCTTCTCTTTAATATTTGCTAGCTTTTCAGGTATATTCATTGACAAGCGAATGTCCGAACGATTGACAAGAAAGCGAACCAAAATGCCAGATACTAAAATGCCCGACAACCTGGCCTAACAAGGCCGAAACAGCTGTCCATGGCTTCTAATGCTTGGGCTCAATCTTTGCTTTGGTAGATTTAAGGGGTCATGCGCGCTACCATGTGGCCTTTGTACCCCAAGAGTGGCTTCAGCTTACCAGATCACATTAACCTGTGAGGTATCCCTGTCACTCCAGTCACATCCCACAAGCGTTACGTTTTCACTGCTTGTTTTATTGATATGTGGGTACTTGAGCCTGAGCATTAGCTATGCCATGCTGATGAGGCCTAACAAGGCAACAAGAGACGAAGCTTAATGCCATCTTGCGAAAGCTGGAGAGCTTACAAGCAAGTCATGAAAAAACTGCCAAAGATGTTAGTGACTCCAAAGATGGTTACCAATTCTTAGACAACGAAGTAACCGAAGTTAAACGCACTCTCACAAGAAAAGCGAGCCTAGCAGACATAGATGCTCTTCGCAGAAAGATCGAAGACTTGGAAAATGGGTCCAAGAGGAATAATGTTGTCATATGGGGCTTAAAAGAGGATGCCGACAAAAGCTGTGACTCTGTAGAAGAATTCTAAAAAAGAACCTTTTCAGTGAGAACATAAGCCTTCAAAACATCCAAGTCATGCGAGCGCATTGTACAAAAATCAGTCCACGTGCTGGTCCCGCGAGTTATCTACAGCCAAGTCCAATCCATGTCTATCTTTTAAGACACCTCGATAAAGAAAGAATTTTAGTGGCCGCTGCGAATGCTCTCAAAGATGAGAACCCTTTCTGTGATAGATAACTATTCAAAAAAAGAGCCGAAGCTGTTAAATGTTATCGTAATTTATCAAAGTTGTTAAGATTAGAGACAGTGACTTTGGCAATGAGGAAATCATAATCAGTGGTGGTGAGTGGTTTTAATTGTCCTCTGGATATCACATTTGACAAAATAAGGTGGTGTACCTCAATCAGTGATAGTTTTCGCTAATTCTGGTTTTCAAAGGGAAATTTGTTTTTGGTCTCTAGTTTATGGCCAATTTTCTAAGTTTGCGTTAAATGTTACCCAAAATTAATCAGATAATAATACCATTTTATTAATTTTGTTACAAGAACTCTTCAGGTTGAAAAACGTACCCTTTCATGTCTAATAAAGAAATAAACACGCGTCATTTTATTTTCCTCAACCAATAATTGAAAATAGAAATTTGGTACCTTTTTTTTAATCTCTCTTCCAACAAATTGAAATCAAAATTTGGTACCTTTTCATAACCTCTTCGCCAACAAGTAGAAATCGATATTTGGTGCCTTTATGTGACCTGTCTGTCGAGAATTTCAACTTGAAATTTGGTATACCTTTTTCCAAATTCTCCGCCAACTATTGAAAATCGATATTTGGCAGCTTAGTTTGGACTAGCTGTCGACAAGTTCAAATTGAAATTTCTTACCTTTTTTCCGATCTCTCTACCAACATATTAGACTCAAGATTTGGTGCCTTAATTGAAACTTTCTGCTAACAAATTTAAATCGAAACTGGTTGCCTTAAACGTTGCAATTATTTTATCGCGTGCACCGCGCGTGTGGAACACAGACTTCATCACCTGAAGCCAATTCCTCGGAAGTATGTAGTCAGCTCCATTGATGAAATGCAAAGTGAATTTAGTTTACACGGCCGCTAGCGCCTGAAAATTCAGTGAAAGTTTCCGGTTTCTGGACAAGCAGTCTGGTTAAGTCTCCCGACCAGTGTTGTGAATTATCCCTGGAAAGCTCCGATGGGGAGAGGATATCTAAGTATGTATCATGAGATGCAAGAGATTATTTAAACAATCATACGTTCAGTTTAAAAAGCCCTCCTAACCACAGGGAAAAGTTTCCAAAAGCATCTCCCTTATGCGTTTTGTTGTCTTGAAGGAGTTTTCTGATGGCCCCTTTATTTTTCTGTAGGAAGTCTATTTCATTTTATATGAATCAAGGCAGTTACGTGGGTGTGTTTTAGGTCATGCATTCTGTGCTCCCACACGCGCTGTACGCGCGATAAAATAATTGCAACCTTTCTTTCGAAAAAGGCAACCAGGTTCGATTTAAATTTGTTAGCAGAAAGGTTTAATTAAGGCACTAAATCTTGAGTTTAATCTGTTGGTAGATAGATCGGGAAAAGGTAACAAATTTCGATTTCAACTTGTTCACACCTAGCCCAACTGAACAAAGGTGTCAAATATCGATTTTAAAGAGAGGGTTTCACGGCTCGGCGCATGTGCAAACTATAACGTTAGCCCATTCAATTCTATTGTTTATAAAACTGTCGGAAGGGTGCAGATGACTCTGGCGGTAGATTTGCCTTTGAAAATTTCGCGGTCAGTCGTGAAAATATGACGTTAAAGGTGAGATTGCTCATTAGAATTCATTTTGAATGTTCCGAATCCAAGCATAAAGTACATTTTAGTTTTCGTATCAACTACATGTATTTCAGTAATCACAGACTGTAATTTTGCGCAAGCAGAATGATAGTCTACGCGTAGCCATACGGCTACACGAAGGCTAAGAGAATGACTGATGCCCAAATTTCACGGAATATTTCAGTGGATTTAAACAGAAAATGTTGAATTTAGTATTGGACATGGAATTTATTCTTCGGTCCTAAGGTTTGATTCCGCACAGGACGCACAAGTTATGTACTCGCCTCTGAATGGTTGCACATGCGCCAAACCGTGAAACTATCCGTTTAAGTAGTTGGCAGAGAATTTGTGGGAAAAAAGTACCAAATTTCGAGCTGAAGTTCTCGACATACAGGCCAAATATCGATTTGCACTTGCTGGCGAAAAGGTTAAAAAAAAAAGTTACCATATTTTGATTTGAATCTGTTGGTAGAGAGATTGAAAAAGGTTCCAAATTTCGATTTTCAATTATTGCCCGAGAAAATAAAATGACGCGTGTTAATCTCTTTATTAGACGTAAAAAGGTATGCTTTCCTACCTGAAGATTTCTTGTGACAAAATTAGTAAAATGGTATGATTATCTGATTACTTTTGCGTAAAATTAAACGTAAACTTAGAAAATTGGCCATGAATTGGCGACCAAGAGAACCAATCTCTATTTGAAAACCAGAATTCTGCCAAAAACTTGCACTGATTCTGAAAACTCCAACATCGCAAAGTTTTAATTGGGGGCGTCGTTCACCATTTGTATTTAAAAAAAACTTGATTACTGGTTAATATCGGACAAATTACACGATTTGGTTACGACGGTCGATATTATACCTTCGATTAAAACGGATCTAAACCTTGAGGAAATTAAATCCTGTGGAAGAGGTGCTGGCTTCTGGAAACTAAACACTACGTTACTGGTGAATGAAGATTATAAAAATAACATCAAACCAATCTACCCATCTGGCTTGATGAGGCCGGGTAAAGACTTTTGAATCCAAAGCCACCTTTAAAAAGAGGACGTTGCCTTAAGCAATGAAAACGTAAAGCTTGTGGGATGTGGCTGGAGTGACAAGGATATGATATGTGGGTACTTGAGCCTGAGCATTAGCTATGCCATGCTGATGAGGCCTAACAAGGCCGAAACAGCTGTCCATGGCTGCTAATGCTTGGGCTCAATCTTTGCTTTGGTAGATTTAAGGGGTAATGCCCGCTACCTTGTGGCCTTAGTGCCTTTTGAGTGGCTTCAGCTTACTTGATCACATTAATTTGTGAAGTATCCTTATAACTGTTGATAAGTAATGATATCGGGGAGCAGGGATGGCGCAGTGGTGAGAGCACTCGCCTACCACCAATGTAGTCTCATGTGGCCCGGGCTCGGTTCGCGTACTCGATGTCATATGTGGGTTGAGTTTGTTGTTGGTTCTCGTCTCTGCTCCGAAAGGTTTTTCTCCGGGTACTCCGGTTTTCCCCTCTCCTCAAAAACCAATACTTCTAAATTCCAATTCAATCCGGAATGCACGGACGTTTAAAACGTGAACCTCCGGCTCGGGGGATTGGGCAACCACTCCTCACGCTATCGAGCTTAAATAAATTGATCTTGATTATTGATTATTATGTATTAAAGTTATTAAATCTATGTTAACAAAGCTATCTACGCTTTGTAAAACACTGTATGTAATATTATTTACTTTCATTTCAATACGAAATTCAAAACTTTTGAAATTACGGTCAAATTAAAGTGAATAATTCAATCAATCAACGATTATACGTGAACCGCACGCAGTCCTTGAAGAGGTAGTGTCACGAGGATTTTGCCGTCTTAGGTCAATTCTGTGCTAAAATCGTTACTTTGAGGCTCTACTTATAAACAAAATGCTTCTGTAAAGCTACGACGAAGATATCAAATGAATTTTATCAGAGAGGGCAAACCATAATAAATTTCTTGAGGATTTTTTGAAGGCGTAGCATCAAAACTTGAAACTGTTGGCCAATTTTTTCAAGTTTCAATCCATTTCCATCCTTGCCATCCGTAGCAACAGGCGACAGGAAACAGTTTCAGTACCTTCAAATAGTCTTTAATAACAAGACTGGACCATTATGTTTGGAATTCAGTTGATGCGAAGACACCTTCTAGCTTTTTATTAAGTTGCCAAAGAGCGTGAAACTGCCCCTTTAAACGTCCAAGGATAGACACTGTGGCCATTGGGAATCTGACAAGATATTTAACATAAAAAAAGTCTTATGCAATCTTGGTAAGGCCAACTATCAGATACGATTGAAATAAATGCGGCCTGCCGGCGTAAAAACGAAATGAAAACAGCGACAACGTTAATTGAAAACAAAACCAAAGAAAAAAAACCGGTACTGGTACCTCTGGACCTGTTGCCTGGGCGTCGTACCGTCACGATGAAGCCCAAGATTTCGACCTGCGCATCGCTTATACCGGCCTGGAGTGGTTGTTGCAGTTGTGCGCACGATCTAGAGCGCCTCCCATCAATTCCCGATTTCCCAGATGTTGACTCTCGGTCATACTCTCCTTCTTTGAAAACTTGTAAGAGGATGTTGAAAGTTGGTGGTTGTTCATAGCTGTGATGAGTACTACTTTAGCGCACGGTGTGGAGCGTCTCCCATCAATTCCTTATTCCGAGATTTTGACCCTCGGTCATAATCTCACTCTTTGCAAACTTGTAAGAGCATGTTGAAAGTGGGTGGTTTTTACTAGGTTTGACGGATACCACTTGTGTGCACGGTGTGCAGCGCGTCCCATCAATTCCTGATTTCCGAGATTTTGACTCTCGGTGATAATATCACTGTTTGAAAACTTGTAAAAATCTTGAAAGTAGGTGGTTTTTACTAGCTACGAAGAGAACTACTGCTGCGCGGCCTGTGGGGCGCCTGCCATCAATTCCTCATTTCCGAGATTTTGACTCTCGGTGATAATCTCACTCTTTCAAATCTGGTAAGAGCATGTTGAAAGTAGGTGGTTTTTACTAACTGTGATTAGTACGACTTGTGCGCACGGTCTGGAGCGCCTGCCCTCAGTTCCTGAGTTCCGAGATTTCGACTTTCGGTCATAATCTCACTCTGTGAAAACTCTTAATAGGATGTTGAAAGTAGGTGGCTTTACTAGCTGTGATGAGTACTACTTCTGAGAACGATGTAAAGCGCTTCCCATCAATTCCTGATTTCCGAGATTTTAACTCTCAATCATAATCTCACTCTTTGAAATCTTGTAAGAGCATGTTGAAAGTGGCCTCGTTTTAGTAGTTCTGATGAGTACTGCTTGAGGGCACGGTGTGGACCACGCACTAACAATTCCTGAGTCCCGAGATTTTGACTCTTTCTCATAATCTCACTCTTTGAAAACTCTTAATAGCATGTTGAAAGTAGGTTGTTTTTAAGACATGCAATGAGTACTAATTGTGCGCACGGTGTGGAGCAAATCCCATCAATTCCTGATTTCCGAGATTTTGACTTCTTGTCATAATCTCACTCTGTGAAAACTCTTAATAGCATGTTGAAAGTAGGTGGTTTTCCTAGCTTTGATGAGTAGTACTTGTGCGCAGGGTGTGGAGCTCTTCTCATCAATTCCTGATTTCCGAGATTTTGACTCTCGCTCATAATCTCACTCTTTGAAAACTTATAAGTGCATGTTGAAAGTAGGTTGTTTTTACTAGCTGTGATGAGTTCTACTTGTGCGTATAGTGTGGAGCGCCACCCATCAATTCGTTATTTCCGAGATTTTAACTCTCGGTTATCATCTCACATTTTGAAAACTTGTAAGAGCATGTTGAAAGTAAGTGGTTTTTACTAGCTCTGATGAGTGCTACTTGTGCGCATAGTGTGGAGCGCCACCAATCAATTCCTGATTTCCGTGATTTTGACTCTTCCTCATAATCTCACTGATTGAAAACTTGTAAGAGCATGTTGAAAGTAAGTGGTTTTTAGTAGCTGTGATGAGTACTACCTTTGCGCCCGGTGTGGAGAGCCTCCCATCAATTCTTCTTTTCCGAGATTTTGACACACTATGTCGAAAGGAGGTGGTTTCTAATAGCTATGATGAGTACTACACCTGCGCATAGTGTGGTGCTGCACCCATTAATTCCTGATTTCTGAGATGTTGACGCTCGGTGATAATCTCACTCTTTGAAAACCCTTAAGAGCTTGTTGAAAGAAGGTGGTTATAACTACCTGTGATGAGTAATACTTGTGCGCACGGCGTGGAGCGCCTCCCAGCAATTCCTAATTCCCGACATTTTCACTCTCGTTCATAATCTCACTCTGTGAAAACTCTTAATATCATGTTGAGAGTAGGTGGCTTTACTAGCTGTGATGAGTACTACTTTTGCGCACGGTTACGAGCTCTTACCATCAATTCCTGATTTCCGAGATTTTGACCCTCGGTCATAATCTCACGGTTTGAAAACTTGTAAGAGCATGTTTTAAATTGTGTGGTTTTACTACCTGTGATGAGTACTACTTGTGCGCATAGTGTGGAGCGCGTTCCATAAATTCCAGATTTCCGAGATTTTGACTCTTGGTCATAATCTCACTGTTTGAAACTTGTAAGAGCATGTTGAAACTAACTGGTTTTTACTAGCTGTGATGACTACTACTTGTCCGCATAGTGTGGAGCGCGTTCCATAAATTCCAGATTTCCGATATTTTGACTCTTGGTCATAATCTCACTGTTTGAAACTTGTAAGAGCATGTTGAAAGTAAATGGTTTTTACCAGCGGTGATCAGTACTACTTGTGCGCACGGTGGGGAGCGTGTTCCATCAATTCCAGATTTCCCAGATTTTGAATCTCGGTCAAAATTTTAAAACTTGTAAGGGCATGTTGAACGTAGGTGCTGTTTACGAGCTGTGATGAGTACGACTTATGCGTCGGTTTGGAGCGCGTCCCATCAATTCCTGATTTCCGAGATTTTGACTCTTGCTCATAATCTCACTTATTGAAAACTTGTACGAGCATGTTAAAATTGGTTGGATTTTACTATTTGTGGTGAGTACTACTTGTGTCAGAGGTGTGGAGCGTGTCCCAAATATTCCTGATTTTGAAGGTAGGTGGTTTTGTTGAAGGTAGGTGGTTTTTACGAGCTGTAACGAGTACTACTTGTGAGCACGTTGTGGAGCGCATCCCATCAATTCCTGATCTCCGAGATGTTAACTCTCGGTCATAATCTCACTCATTGAAAACTTGTAAGAACATGTTGAAAGTAAGTGGTTTTTAGTGGCTGTGATGAGTACTACTTTTGCGCACGGTGTGGAGCGCCTCTCATCAATTCTTCTTCTCCGAGATTTTGACACTCGGTCATAATCTGACTCTTTGAAAACTTATAAGAGCATGTTGAAAGTATGTGGTTTTTACTAGCTGTGATGAGTACTAAACCTGCGCATAGTGTGGAGCTCCAGCCATTAATTCCTGATTTCTGAGATGTTGACGCTGGGTGATAATCTCACTCTTTTAAATCCCTTAAGAGCTTGCTAAAATAGGTGGCTTTTACTAGCTGTGATGAGTAGCACTTGTGCGCACGGTGTGGAGCGTCTCCCATCAATTCCTTATTTCCGAGATTTTGAGTCTCGGTCATAATCTCATGCTGTCAAAACTCTTAATAGCATGTTTAAAGTAGGTGGCTTTACTACCTGTGAACGGTACTTCTTGTGCGCACGGTCTGGAGCTCGTTCCATCAATCCCTGATTTGCGAGATTTTGACTCTCCCTCATAATTTAAATCTTTGAAAACTTGGTAGAAAAAGCTGAAAGTAGGTGGTTATTACTGGCCGCTATGAGTACTAGTTGGGCGCAAGGTGTGGAGCGCGACCCAACAATACCTCAGTCCCGAGTTTGTGACTGATTGTCATAATCTCACTCTTTGAAAACTTGTAAGTGCAATTTGAGAGTAGGTGGTTCTTCTTACCTCTGATGAGTACTACTTGGGCGCACGGTTTAGAGTGTGTCCCATCAATTCCTGATTTCCGAGGTTTTGACTCTTGGTGATAATCTCACTCATTGAAAACTTGCAAGAGCGTGTTGAAAGTAAGTGGTTATTACTAGCTGAGATTAGTACCACTTGGGCGCATGGTTTCAGCGCGTCCAATCAATTCCTGATTTTCGATATTTTGACTCTAGGTGATAATCTCACTCTTTGAAAACTTGTCAGAGCATGTTGAAAGTACGTGGTTTTTACAAGCTGTGATGAGGACTACTTCTGCGCATAGTGTGGAGCGCCTCCCAATAATTCCTGATTTCTGAGATTTTGACGCTCGCTGATAATCCCATGTAGAAAGTAGGTGGTTTTTGCTAACTGTAATGAGTAATACTTGGGTGCACGGTTTAGAGCGCGTCCCATCAGTTCCTTATTTTCGCGATTTTGACTCTTGGTCATAATCTCACTCGTTGAAAACTTATAGGAGCATGTTGAAAGTACGTCGTTTTTACTAGCTGTGCACACTACTAGTTGGGCGCACGCTTTGGAGCCCGTCCCATCAATTCCTGATTTCCGAGATTTTGACTCTTGCTCATTATCTCACTCATTGAAAACTTGTAACAGAATGTTGAAGGCAGGTGAGTTTTACTAGCTGTGATGAGTACTACTCGTGCTCACGGTGTGGAGCGCCTCCCGTCAATTCCTGCTTTCCGAGATTTTGACTCTCGGCCATATTCTCACTCTATGAAAACTCTTAATAGCATGTTGAATGATGGTGGCTTTACTAGCTGGGAAGAGTACTACTTGTACTTGTGTTTGGAGCTCGTTCTATCAATTCTTGATTTTCGAGATTTTGACTCTCCCTCATAATTTCACTCTTTGAAAACTTGGTAGAAAATGTTGAATGTAGGTGGTTATTCGAAGCCGCTATGAGTAACAGTTGGGCGCACGGTGTGGAGTGCGACCCGAGAATTCCTGAGTTCAAAGATTTTTACTCATGGTCATAATCTAACTCTTTGAAAACTTGTAAGAGCATGTTCAAAGTAGGTGGTTTTTACTAGCTGTGATTAGTACTACTTCGGCGCACGGTTTGCAGCGTGTCCCATCAATTGCTGATTTTCGAGATTTTGACTCTCGGTCATAATCTCACTCTTTGAAAACTTTAAGAGCATGTTGAAAGTACATCGTTTTAACTAGCTGTGAAGAGTATTACTTGGGCGAACGGTTTCGAGCGCCACCCATTGATTCCTGATTTCTGAGCTGTTGACGCTCGGTGATAATCTCACTCTTTGAAAACTTGTAAGAGCTTGTTGAAAGTAGATGGTTCTCACTAGCTGTGACGAGTACTGCTTGTGCGCACGTTTTGAACGCGTCCCATCAATTCCCGATCTCCGAGATTTTGATTGTCGATCATAATCTCACTCTTTGAAATCTTTTGTGAGCATGTTGAAAGTTGGTGGTTTTTACGAGCTCTTATAAGAGCTACTTGTGCACTCGGTATGGGGCGCCTAAAATCAATTCCTGGTTTCCGAGATTTTGAATCTGGGTGATAATCTCACTCTTTTAAAACTTGTAACAGCATGTTGAAACTAGATTGTTGTTACGAGCTGTGAAGGGTACAACTTGAGCGCAAGGTGTGGGGCGCGTTCCACCGATTCCTGAGTTGCGATGTTTTCACTCCTGGTCATAATCTCACTCTTTGAAACTTGTAAGACCATTTCGAAAGTAGGTGGCTTTCACTAGCTGTGATCAGTAGTACTTGTGCGCACGGTGTGGGGCGCCTCGCATAAAATATTGATTTCCTAGATTTTCACTCTGGGTGATATTCTCACTCCTTGAAAACTTATAAGAGAATGTTGAAGTTAGATGGTTCTCACTAGCTGTGACGAGTAGTACTTGTGCGCACGGTGTGGAGCGCGCCCCATCAATTCCTGATATCCGAGATTTTGACACTCGGGCAAGCACACTCTCTTAAAACTTTTTAGAGCATCTTGAACGCAGGTGCATTTTGCTAGCTCTTATAAGAACTTCTTGTGCGCACGATGTGGGGCGCCTTTAATGAATTCCTGATACTCGTGATATTGACTCTGGGTGATAATTTCATTCTTTGAAAACTTGTACGAGCATGATGAAAGTAGATGGTTGTTACTAGCTGTGACGAGCACAACTTGTGCGCACGGTGTGGAGCGCGTCCCATCAATTGCTGATTTGCGAGATTTTGACTTTTGGTCATAATTTCACACTTTGAAAACTTGTGATAGCATGTTGAAAGTAGGTGGTTTTTACCACCTTTGATGAGAACTAATTGTGCGCACGGTGTGGGGCGCCCACCATTAACTCCTGATTTCCGAGATTTTGACTCTGGGTGATAATTTTACTCTTGGAAAACTTGTAAGAGCATTTTGAAAGTAGATGGTTCTTACTAGCAAGGACGTGTACTACTTGTGCGCACGGTGTGGAGCGCGTCTCATCAATTCCTGATTTCCGAGATTTTGACACTCGGTCATAATCTCAATCTTTGAAAACTTGTAAGAGCATGTTGAAAGTAGATGGTTGTTACGAGCTGCGATGGGTAATACGTGAGCGCAAGGTGTGGAGCGCGTCTCAGCTATTCCTGAATTCCGATATTTTGACTCTTGGTGATAATCTCACCCTTTAAAAACTTGTAAGAGCATTTCGGAACTAGGTGGTTTTTACTAGCTGTGATCAGGACTACTTGTGCGCACGGTGTGGGGCATCTCCCATCAATTCCTGATTGAGGAGATTTTGACTCTGGGTGATATTCCTACCCTCTGAACACTTGTAAGAGGATGTTGAAAGTAGAAGGTTGTTACTTACTGTGATGATAACTACTTGAATGAACGGTGTGGAGCGTGTCCCATCAATTCTTTATTTCCGAGATTTTGACTCTCGGTCATAATCTCAGTCTTTGAAAACTTGTAAGAGAATTTCGAAAGTAGGTGGTTTTTACAAGCTGTGCTCAGTTCTTCTTGTGCGCACGGTATGGGGTGCCTCTCATCAATTCCTGAATTGCGAGATTTTGACTCTGGGTGATAATCTCAGTCTTTGAAAACTTGTAAGAGCATGTTGAAAGTAGATGGTTCTGACTAGCTGTGTCAAGTAATACTTGTGCGCACGGTGGGGAGCACTTCCAATCAATTCCCGATTCACCAGATTTTAGAACTCGGTCATAAACGCACTCTTTGAAAACTTGTGAGAGCATATTAAAAGTAGGTGTACTTTACTAGCTCTTATGAGAACTACTTGTGCCCAAGGTGTGGGACGCCTACCAACAATTCCTGATTTCCGAGATTTTGGCTCTGGGTTATAATCTCACTCTTTGAAAACTTGTAAGAGAATTTCGAAAGTTGGTGATTTTCAGAAGCTGTAATCAGTACTAGTTGTGCGCACGGTGTGGGACGCCTCACATCAATTCCTGATTTCCAAGATTTTTGCTCTGGGTGATATTCTCACTCTTTGAAAACTTGTAAGAGCATATTGAAAGTAGATGGTTCTTACTAGCTGTGACGAATACTACTTGTGCGCATGGTGTGGAGCGCGTCCCATCAATTCCTCATTTTTGAGATTTTGACTCTCGGTCATTAACTCACTCTTTGAAATCTTTCAAGAGCATGTTGAAAGTAGGTGGTTGTTACGAGATGCGATGGTTACTACTTGAGCGCAAGGTGTGGAGCGCCGCCTAACAATTTCTGAGTTCCCATATTTTGACTCTTGGTCATAATCTCACTCTTTGAAAACTTGTAAGGGAATGTCGAAAGCAGGTGGTTTTTACTAGCTGTGATCAGTACTAGTGGTCCCGCGGTGTGTGGCGCCGCCCATCAAATCCTGGTTTAGGAGATTTTGACTCTGGGTAATATTCTCAGTCTTTGAAAACTTGTAAGAGCATGTTGAAAGTAGACGGTTCTCACTAGCTGTGACAAGTACTACTTGTGCGCACGGTGTGGAGCGCGTCCCATCAATTCCTGATTACCGAGATTTTAACTCCCGGTCATAAGCTCACTCTGTGAAAACTTGTGAGAGCATGTTGAAAGTTGGTGGTTTTCACTAACTGTGCTCAGTACTAGTTTTGCGCACGGTGTGAGGCATCTCACATCAATTCCTGATTTGAGAGATTTTGGCTCCGGGTGAAATTCTCATTCCTTGAAAACTTGTAAGAGGATGTTGAAAGTAGATGGTTCTTCCTAGCTGTGACGAGTACTTCTGGTGCGCACGGTGTGGAACGCCTCCCATCAATTCCTGATTTCCGAGATTTTGACTCTCGGTCATAATCTCACCCTTTGAAAACTTGTGAGAGCATGTTGAAATGAGGTGGTTTTTCAAGCTGTGCTCAGTTCTACTTGTGCGCACGGTATGGGGTAACACTCATCAATTCCTGTATTCCTCGAGTTTTACTCTGGGTGATATTCTCAGTATTTGAAAACTTGTGAGAGCATGTTGAAAGTAGTTGGTTCTCACTAGCTGTTATTAGTGCTAGTTGTGCGCACGGTGAGAGGTATCTCACATCAATTCCTGATTTTGAGCGATTTTGAATCTGGCTGTTATTTTCACTCTTTGAAAACTTGTTAGAACATGTTCAAAGTAGATGGTTCTTACTAGCTGTGACCAGTACTACTTGTGCGCACGGTGTGGAGCGTGTCCCATCAATTCCCGATTTCCGAGATTTTGACTCTCGGTCATAATCTAACTCTTTTTAAACTTGTGAGAGCATGTTGAAAGCAGGTGGTTTTTACAAGCTGTGCTCAGTTCTCCTTGTGCGCACGTTATGGGGTGGCACTCATCAAGTCCTGTAGTCCGAGATTTTTACTCTGGGTGATATTCTCAGTCTTTGAAAACTTGTAAGAGCATGTTGAAAGTTGATGGTTCTTACTAGCTGTTACGAGTGCTAGTTATGTGCACGGTGTGGAGCGCGTCCCATCAATTCCTGATTTCCGAGATTTTGACTCTCGGTCATAATCTCACTCTTTGAAACCTTGTGAGAGCATGTTGAAAGTTGGTGGCCTTGACTAGCTGTGATCAGTACAAGCTGTGCGCAGGGTGTGAGGCATCTAACATCAATTCCTGATTTCAGAGATTTTGGCTCTGGGTGATATTCTCACTCCTTGAAAAATTGTAAGAGGATGTTGAAAGTAGATGGTTCTTACTAGGTGTCACGAGTGCTACTTCTGCGCACGGTGTGGAGCGCGTCCCCTCAATTCCTGATTTCCGAGATTGTGACTCTCGGTCATAATCTCACTCTTTGAAAACTTGTGAGAGCATGTTGAAAGGAGATGGTTTTTACAAGCTGTGCTTAGTTCTACTTGTCCGCACTGTATGGGGTGGTACTCATCAATTCCTGTATTCCGAGATTTTTACTCTGGGTGATATTCTCAGTATTTGAAAACTTGTAAGAGGATGTTGAAAGTTTTTAATATACAAACCTTTATTACAATATAACATTATATGTAGACATTACAGTAGAAAAGTTGCCTACAAAAAAGTTAATTAATACAGCCATGGATCTTACAGCACTAACGCTACTTGTGTACTTGTCTAAAACATCTTTAATTAAATACATACAAAACAATACATGAATATGTACATACATAAAAACAGAAAGACAGGCCAGACATACCAATACGAAGAAAAAAAAGGAACTAAGAAGAAGATTACACTGCTTTCTAGTTGATGATGGTGCGTGACATAGGAGGACCAAACTAAATGAAGAGTGTCGAAAAGCTAAGGAAATTTTCAAGCTTAGGAGCTTTCCCTTGTGTCTTACAGATCCATATAAAATATCTGGCAAGTAGGAAGTAGAGGTATATTTGTTTGTGAAAAAGATTCGGCCTGAGGCCTAAAGCAATTGCTGCGTCAAGGTTAATATTCTCTAAAATTGTTGCGTTGTTAAGGTTATCTGTAATCCAGCCTTTAAAATCTCTCCAAAAAGAGGAGGTTACACTGCAGGACCAAAATAATTGAATTAGACTCTCAATTTCAAGTTCACAAAAGGTACAAATATCGCTTTGCTTGAGTCCTATTTTCTTAAGAAAATCATTTGTAGCTAACCTTCGATGAAGAAGTTTAAACTGGAAGGTGATTAATTTGGTTAATTTAATGTATTTGAATGGGGCTTGGTAAACAAATTTCCAATCAACGTCTTCACGAGTTTTCATATGGCAGTCCAGCACCCATTTTTCTTGACTTTGAGCTGGGCGTTGTTGTTTCACAGTAATCATTTTTTTGTATACTATTCTATTAGGCTTTTTGGCCTTTAATAAAGTTTCAACGAAGCTTTGATAATTGCCGTCCCTTATATGCATACTAACTTTACATCTCTCCCTGAGAGATTTTAAAGAAGAAATCAAACCATTGAAACTGAGAAAGTTTGTTTTAATATTGTATCGTTCAGTGAATTCATAAAAAGAAAAGAAGTGTTTGCATTCTTCATTAGATGTGAAACCTTTGAAATACCTTTAACAAACCATTCTTTATAGTACACTGGCCTGTTTTCAATTCTTATTAGAGAATTATGCCACAAGCTCATTGAGAGGAAGTGTTCAAAAGAATTTAGGTTATCTTCATAGCTGGTCTCAGACCAAATTTGCAAAATTTCTTTAATAAATACATCCGATAATCCTTTAATTTTGGGTAAATCTTCTTTTTTAAGATAACCTTTGAAAACAGCAGTACCACCGTAATTTTTTAACTCGTCGTCAAAAAAAAGTTTCCATTTACCTAAGTTTGTCTCGTCAAGATATTTAATGACCCACATGGTTTTAAGTGCTTTATTAAAAGATTGTATGTCTATCATTCTTAGGCCTCCTTGACAGTAATCCCCTATCATTATGTCCCGTTTAATCTTGTCGCCCTTTCCATTCCATAAAAAATTGAAGAAAACTTTATTAATTTTATTTAAAATATAGTGCTCTGTTGAGAGGCAATCAGGCTCTTTAAAACCGTTATTTTCCCCATTAAGTTTAGTCGTTGGTTTTCCCAGCAGCTTAGGCAGTTGGTTATTTTCACCTGCTTTTCAGAAAAGTTTACACCCGTGACTTCTTCTGGGTTGGTTGAAAACAACACACCTAAAGCTTTTACTTTTTTCTTAACCCATTTAAAATCTTTTTCTGGACAGAGAATGACCCCACTCCCTTTGTTAGCTCCTATCCAGAGGACCTCTGTTTTCTTGTCATTTAATTTTAAACCTGAAATTTTCCTGAAATCATCCAGGACCTGCAAAGAGGACCTGAAGGCTTCATTTTAACCATCTAAGATAAGAGTAGTATCATCCGCATATTGGCTGATTTTAATTTCTTGTCCCAAAACCTTAATTCCTTTTATATCTTGACAGGTCCTTACTTTTTCAGCTAAAATCTCTACGCAAAGGATAAAAAGATACGGTGATAAGGGGCATCCCTGCCTAACTCCTCTTTCTAGTTTTAAGAAGTTTGAAGACCAGCCATTGTTTAAGACACAGCTTTCAGAGTTATTGTAAAAAGTATTAATGCAGTTCACCAAAGAAGGGCCAAAATTGAAATGTAGAAGCGTTTTGCGAATGAAGGCCCATTCCACTGTGTCGAAAGCTTTTTCAAAATCTAAAAAGAGTAGTAAACCTGGAATATTTTTGGTCGCTGGAAACTTTATGACGCCATCAATTAGCCTGATATTCTCTCCAATAAATCTTCCCTCATAAATCCAGTTTGATCGTTATTTATCAGCTTCGGAAGAGCTTTTTTAACCCTGTTTGCAATTGCTTTAGCTGCTATCTTATAGTCACAATTAAGTAAAGTAATGGGACGCCAATTTTTTACCTGATTGAGTTCTACATCCGTTTTAGGTATTAATTTGATTATTCCTCTCTTTTGCGACACTGAAAGTTGTCCTTTCTCAAAGCCATAGTTAATTGCCTCCAGTAAGTCGTCAGCGATGTCTCGCCAAAAGACTTTATAAAATTCTGCAGGAATACCATCTGTTCCAGGTGATTTGTCAGGGGCCATAGATTTCAATGACTCCAGGCATTCTAGTTTAGTCAGTGGACCTTCACTTTTTTCCTTTTCGTCTGGGTCTAAAGTTTTGTCCTTAAGGTCGCCGAAGAAATTGCCGTCCGTCTGAAGGTGCCGAGTGTCAATAGTTGATTTATAGAGGTTTTGATAAAACTTTTCACATTCACTTAAAATCTCTTTGTCCTTCGTTACAAACACATTTTCTCCAAGTTTTAATTGGCTTATTACTCCATTCCTGCAATGTCTTTTCTCAAGAGTTAGGATATATTTTGTGTTTTTCTCCTTCATTATGCCATCTGCTCTTAGCTCGCAAGATTGCACCTTTAGTTTTATACTCAATTATTTTCTCTAATTCAGCTTTTTTGACCTCCAGTTCCCTAAAAGCCTGCATCTTTTCTTGATTTTCAGAGCTATTTGTCTCTATTATATTTTGTAGAATGTTAATATTCTTCTCTAGTTCTTCTTCCGTTCTTGTCATACATTTCTTTTTATTGGCTGCATACTTTAAAGAATGTTCCCGGATTTTCAGTTTAATTACCTCCCACAGCAGGGCAGGGTTCACGTTGTTGTTGTGCTTGTATTCATCACGCACATTTTTAATTACCGATCGAATTTGATTGACATAGTCAATTTCGGAAAGAAAAGAAGTGTTCAATTTCCAATAGCCAGGTCCCCGCTCATTTGAATGGAGTGCTATATTGATTACTATCATAGAGTGGTCTGTTTTAAAACCCATAGTAATGTCAGCTCCTATTACATAACACATTAAGCTTTGACTTAAAAATCTAGTCTGCAGTGAATTTCAGTGAATTTTTTTTTTGGCGCCATGTGTATCGCAGAACATCGGGATTTAAAACCCGCCACACGTCAATAAGATTCAGCTCATCAATGAATTTTTCTAAGGTTTTGACTGAATTGGTGTGTGTTTTGTAGCGGCCACCTTTCTTATCTTTATTTATTTATTTATCGGGGAGCAGGGTTGGCGCAGTGGTGAGAGCACTTGCCTTCCACCAATGTGTCCCGGGTTCGATTCCTGGACTCGGTGTCATATGTGGGCTGAGTTTGTTGGTTCTCTACTCTGCTCCGAGAGGTTTTTCTCCGGGTACTCCGGTTTTCCCCTCTCCTCAAAACCAACATTTGATTTAATTTGATTTGATTTGAGATTTGTAATTAGTAGGCGAAGAGCCACCTTGTGGAAGTACTACTAATAAATCGTTATTATTATTATTATTATTATTATTATTATTATTATTATTTAGATCTAGGACAAGGTTGAAGTCGCCGCCTATTATTAAATGATCGCACTGAAAATCATCTACGTGGACAAAGAAATCTTGAAATAATCTAGGTTCGTCATTGTTGGGAGCATATAAGTTTGCCAAGGTGATACATTTATCTTCAGTTTTGATGTCGCAAATAATGAATCTGCCGTTTGTGTCCGAGTAGATCCGCAAAATTTCAAATGAGAAGTTGTTGTTAAACAGGATAGCAGTACCACCCCTAGCGCTGGAGAGGCAGCTAAAAATTGATTTGTAACCCCATTCTGATGACCACAAAGATATTGTATTGGTACTGCAGTGCACCTCTTGAAGAAGATCAATATGAAAATTTTTTACTCTTAGCCAGTTAAATGTTTCTCTTCGCTTCAGTTTGTCTCCCATACCGCGAACATTAAGTGAACTTGTTTTAATATTCATTTTCGGAATAATACAGGTTTTTTAATTTTATTTTTGGGAGCAGTGTTACAAAATACTAGCTGAATGGCTTGTCTGTCAACAAAAACAGGATTAAACATACACCTAACAAAGGGAGTCACTAAGGAACAAAACAAATTACCATACGACACATTAAAATAAGCTATTCCAGGTATGTTAAGTCCCAGCAGGATTGTGTTTTAAAGGGTTCGTTAGCCTTTTTGTAAAAATTTGCATATCATGCAATTCTTAATTCTTTGATGTCTTAACAAAAGGGAAAAAAAGAGAGAAATGTTGACTTAATATAAATGTCTACATTATTTTAAATATTCCGGAATATGGTTGTGGTCGTATCTTTCGTTATTGATGATGAGAAAACGCCCAACAACTTTTGCATCTGGAAGATCCGCGCTCTCTCTTGCCTTCATCATGGCTTTAATTAAAGTTTTTCTCTCTAGTTGTATCGCTCTCGCAAAGTCCTCTGTTATGTAAGCATCGAGGTAGTTATCCGAATTTTTAATCTTACCTCTGTTTTGCCATATTAAATCTCTATCCTGACGACTAATGAAACGTGCAATGATAGGTCTGCATCTGCCCTCCTGCTTTACACCCACTCTGTGTACAGCGTGGAACTTTATGTCCGAGGTATCGATACCCATTTCGTTCTGAATAACTCTGTGTATTAAAATCTTGCAATCTTCTTTCTCAATCTCCGTTATGTTGTTGAACCTCAGATTCTCCCGCCTCGTATACTGTTCCAGCTTGATGTTGTTTTCTGTTTCAGCCTTCAGTCTGTTTTCTAAGACTTCAATTTTTTTGTTCAAAACGTCCAAACCAGACTTTATTTCCTTTGAATTGTTTTCCGTCTTCTCCTTTAAAGTGTCCACGTCGTTTTGAGTGAAGGTTATGCTTTGCTCAAGAGCTTTAAGTTAGGCCTTCATCGCTTCGGTTTCGTTTTTAAAGTCCTCGCGTAGTCTGGTCACTTCCTCACGTAGACTAGCGAAGCCGTTCTCCATAGCCTTTTTTAAGGAGTCGATGGAGTCTTTAAGATCAGTCGCCATGGCTTCTTCTTCGTTGGCTGACGAGCTCGATCCCTTTTTTTTTTCGCTTATTTCCCATACAAAAAATCGTTTTAACCCTATAAAGTTAAAACATTTGATCGAAGAAATGTTAAGACGACATTTGCAATATCGCAGGATCAGAAAACTAGGCATAGAAACCCATTGCGTGCCGACAGTTAGAAAGCACGTCCGTACGCCATGCTGCCAGTCCCAGTCCTCCGCATGTTGAACGTTGATTGTTCTTACTAGCTGTGACCAGTACTATTTGTGCGCACGGCGTGGAGCGCGTCCCATCAAGTCCTGATTATCTCACTCTTTGAAAACTTGTGAGATCATGTTGAAAGCAGTGGTTTTTACCAGCTGTGCTCAGTTCTAGTTGTGCGCACGGTATGGGGTGCTACTTATCAATTATTGTATTCCGAGATTTTTACTCTGGGTGATATTCTCAGTCTTTGAAAACTTGTAAGAGCATGTTGAAAGTAGATGGTTCTTACTAGCTGTGACCAGTACTACTTGTGCGCACGGTGTGGAGCGCCTCCGATCAATTCCTGATTTCCGAGATTTTGACTCTGGGTGATATTCTCACTCTTTGAAAACGTTTAAGAGCATGTTGAAATTAGATGGTTCTTACTAGATGTGACGAGTAGTACTTGTGCGCACGGTGTGGAGCGAGCCCCATCAATTCCTGATTTCCGAGATTTTGACGCTTTGTTATAATCTCACGCTTTGAAAATCTCTGAGAGCATGTTGATAGCAGTTGGTTTTTACTAGCTCTTATAAGAACTACTTTTTCGCATGGTGTGGGGCGGCTACAATAACTTCCTCATTGTCGTGATATTGACTCTGGTTTATAATTTCACTCTTTGAAAACTTGTAAGAGCATGTTGACAGTCGATGGTTCTTACTAGCTTTGACGAGTACTACTTGGGCGCACGTTGTGGAGCGCGTCCCATCAATTCATGATTTCCGAGATTTTGACTCTCGGTCATAATCTCACGCTTTGAAACCTTGTGAGAGCATGTTGAAAGTAGGTGGTTTTTACTACCTTTGATGAGAACTACTTGTGCTCACGGTGTGGGGCGCCTACCATCAATTCCTGATTTCCGAGATTTTGACTCTCGGTGATAATCTCATCTTTTAAAACTTTTAAGAGCATGTTGAAAGTAGATGATTGTTACTAGCTGTGTTGTGTACTACTTGAGCGCACAGTGTGGAACTCGATCGAATAATTCCTGAGTTCCGATATTTTGACTCTTCGTCATAATCTCACTCTTTGAAAAGTTGTAAGAGCATTTCCAAAGTAAGTGGTTTTCACTAGCTGTGATCAGTACTAGTTGTGCGCACGGTATGGGGCGCCTCTTATCAATTCCTGATTTCCGAGATCTTGACCCTGGGTGATATTCTCAGTGTTTGCTAACTTGTAAGAGCATCTTGAAAGTACATGGTACATGTTATGAAAACTACTTGTGCGCACCGTGTGGAGCAAGTCCCATACATTCCTGCTTTCCGAGATTTTGACTCTCGGTCATAATGTCAAACTTTGAAAACTTGTGAGAGCATATTGAAAGCAAGCGGTTCTTTCTAGCTTTGATTACAACTTGCTTTGCGCACTGTGTATTTCGCCTCCCATATAATCTCACTCTTTGAAAGCTTGTAACAGCATCTTTAAAGTAGATGGTCGTTACGAGCTGCGATAGGTACTACTTGAGCGCAAGGTGAGGAGCGCGTCCCAACAATTCCTGAGTTGCGATATTTTGATTCATTCATAATCTCACTCTTTGAAAACTTGTAAGAGCATTTCGGAAGTATGTGGTTTTTACTAGCTCTGATCAGTACTACTTGTGCGCACGGTGTGGGGCGCCTCCCATCAATTCCTGATTTAGGACATTTTGACTCTAAGTGATATTCTTACTCTTTGAAATCTTGTGGGAACATGCTGAAAGTAGATGTTTGTTACTAGCTGTGACGAGTACTACTTGTGCGCCCGGTGTGGAAGGCGTCCCATCATGTCCTAAGTTCCAAGATTTTGACTCTCGGTGCTAATCTCACTCTTTGAAAACTTGTAAGAGAATTTCGAAAGTAGGTGGTTTTCACAAGCTGTGGTCAGTTCTACTTGTGCGCGCGGTATGGGGTGCCTCTCATCTATTCCTGAATTCCGAGATTTTTCCTCTGGGTGATATTCTCAGTCTTTGAAAACTTGTAAGAGCATGTTGAAAGTAGATGGTTCTTACCAGCAGTGACAAGTACTAGTTGTGCGCACGGTGGGGAGCGCGTCCCATCAATTCCTGATTAACCAGATTTGAACGCTCGGTCATAATCTCACTCTTTGAAAACTTGTGAGAGTATGTTAAAAGTAGGTGGATTTTACTAGCTTTGATGAGAACTACTTGTGCGCACTTTGTCGGGCGCATACCATCAATTAATGATTTTCGAGATTTTGACTCTGGGTGATAATGTCACTCTTTGAAAACGTCTAAGAGCATTTCGAAAGTTGGTGGTTTTCAGTAGCCGTGATCAATACTAGTTGCGCGCAGGTGTGAGGCATCTCACATCAATTCCTGATTTCCGAGATTTTAGCTCAGGGTGATATTCTGACTCTTTGATAACTTGTAAAGGCATGTTGAAAGTAGATGGTTCTTACTAGCTGTGACGAGTACTACTTGTGCGCAAGTTGTTTAGCGGGTCCCATCAATTCCTGATTTCCGAGATTTTGAGTCTTGGTCATAATCTCACTCTTTGAAAACTTGTAAGAGCATTTCGAAAGTAGGTGGTTTTTAAAAGCTGTGCTGAGTTCTACTTGTGCGCACGGTATGGGATGCCTCTCATCAATTCCTGAATTCCGAGATTTTCATTCCGGGTCATATTTTTATGCTTTGAAAACTTGTGAGAGCATGTTAAAAGAAGATGGTTCTACTACGTGTGACGAGTACTACTTGTGCGCATTGTGTGGATTGCGTCCGATCAATTCCTGGTTTCCGAGATTTTGACTCTCGATCATAATCTCACTCTTTGAAAAGTTTCGAGAGCATGTTGAAAGTAGGTTTTTTTACTAGCTTTGATGAGAGCTACCTCTTTGCTCGGAGTGGAGCGCCTTCCATCAAATCCTCCTTTAGGAGATTTTGACTCTCGGTCATAATCTCACTGTTAGAAACCTGGTATGAGCATGTTAAGAGTAGATGGTTGTTACGAGCTGCGATGGTTACTACTTGATGGCAAGGTTTGGAGCGCGTCCCAACAATTGCTGAGTTCCGATATTTTGACTCTGGGTGATAGTCTCACTCTTTGAAAACTTGTAAGAGCATGTTGAAAATAGAAGGTTGTTACTAGCTGTGATGGTACTACTTGAGCGCAGGGTGTGGAGCGCGATCGAACAATTCCTGAGTTCCGATAGTTTGACACTTCGTCACAATCTCACCCTTTGAAAACTTGTGCGCACGGTGTGCGGCACCTCCAATCAAATCCTGATTTCCGAGATTTTGACTCTTGATCATCATCTCACTCTTTGAAAACTTGTGAGAGCATGTTGAAACCAGATGGTTTTTACAAGCTGTGCTCAGTTCTACCTTTGCGCACGGTATGGAGTGCAACTCATCAATTAATGTGTTACGAGAATCTTACTCTGGGTTCCAAGAGCATGTTGAAACTAGATGGTTCTTACTAGCTGTGGAGAGTCCTACTTGAGCGCACGGTGTGGAGCGCTTCCCATCAATTCCTGATTTCCGAGATTTTTACTCTCGGTCAAAATCTAACTCTGTGAAAACTTTTGACACCATCTTGAAAGTTTGTGATTTTCACTAGCTGTGATCAGAACTAGTTACGCGCACGGTGTGAGGCATCTCACATAAATTCCTGATTTTACAGATTTTGGTTCCTCGTGATATTCTCAATCTTTTAACACTTGTAAGAGCATGATGAAAGTAGATGTTTCTTACTAGCTTTGACGAGTACTACTTGTGCGCACGGTTTGGAGCGCTACCCATCAATTCCTGATTTCCGAGATTTTTACTCTCGGTCATAATCTCACTCTTTGAAAACTTGTGAGAGCATGTTGAAAGCAGGTGGTTTTTACAAGCTGTGCTCAGTTCTACTTGTGCGCACGGTATGGGGTGCCACTCATCAATTCCTGTATTAGGAGATTTTTATTTTAGGTGATATTCTCAGTCTTTTAAAACTTAAGAGCATCTTGAAAGTAGATCCTTCTTACTAGATGTTACGAGTACTGCTTGTGCGCCCGGTGTGGAGCGCGTCCCATCAATTACTGATTTCCGAGATCTTACCTTTCGGTCATAATCTCACTCCTTAAAAACTTTTGAGAGCATGTTGAAAGTTGTTGGTTTTCACTAGCTGTGATCAGTACTAGTTGTGCGCACGGTGACAGGAATCTCACATATTTTCCTGATTTCGGTAATTCTGGCTCTGGGTGATATTCTCACTCTTTGAAAACTTGTAAGAGCATGTTGAAAGTACATCGTTCTTACAAGCTGTGACGAGTACTACCCGTGCACACGGTATGGAGCACGTCCTATCGATTCCTGATTTCCAAGATATTGATTCTCGGTCATAATCTCACTCTTTGAAAACTTATGTGAGCATGTTCAAAAGAGGTTGTTTTTACAACCTGTGCTCAGTTCTACTTGTGCGCAAGGTATGGGGTTCCACTCATCAATTCCTGTATTCCGAGATTTCTACTCTGGGTAATATTCTCAGTCTTGAAACCTTGTAAGAGCATGTTGAAAGTAGATGGTTCTTACTAGCTCTGACGAGTACTACTTGTGCGCACGGTGTGGAGCGCGTCACATCAATTTCTGATCTCCGAGATTTTGACTCTTGGTCATAATCTCACTCTTTGAAAACTTGTGAGAGCATGTTGGAAGTTGGTGGTTTTCAAAAGCTGTGATCAGTACTGGTTGTGCGCACGGTGTGAAACATCTCACATCAATTGCTTATTTCAGAGATTTTGGCTCTGCGTGATATTCTCACTCTTTAAAAACTTGTAAGAGCATGTTGAAAGTAAATGGTTCTAACAAGCTGTGACAAGTATTACTTGTGCGCACGGTGTGGAGCGCGTCCCATCAATTGCTGATTTCCGAGATTTTGACTCTCGGTCATAATCTCACTCTTTGAAAACTTGGGAGAGCATGTTCAAAAGACGTTGTTTTTACAACCTGTGCTAAGTTCTACTTGTGCGCAAGGTATGTGGTGCCACTCATCAACTCCTGTATTCCGAGATTTTTACTCTGGGTGATATTTTCAGTCTTTGAAAACTTGTAAGAGAATATTGAAAGTTGATGGTTCCTACTAGCTGTGACGAGTACTACTTGTGACCACGGTGTGGCGCGTGTCCCATCAATTCCTTACTTCCGAGATTCTGACCCTCGGTCATAATCTCACTCTTTGAAAACTTGTGAGAGCATGTTGAAAGTTGTTGGTTTTCACTAGCTGTGATCAGCACTAGTTATGCGCACGGTGAGAGGCATCTCACATATTTTCCTCATTTCGGAGATTCTGGCTCTGGGTGATATTCTCACTCTTTGAAAACTTGTAAGGGCATGTTGAAAGTAGATGGTTCTTACTAGCTGTGACGAGTACTACTTGTCCACACGGTTTGGAGCACGCCCTATGAATACGTGATTTCCAAGATTTTGACTCTCGGTCATAATCTCACTCTTTGAAAACTTATGAGAGCATGTTCAAAACATGTTGTTTTTACTACCTTTGCTCCTTTCTACTTGTGCGCACGGTAAGGGGTGCCACTCATTAACTACTGTATTCCGAGGTTTTTACTCTGGGATATATTCTCACTCCTTGTAAACTTTTAAGAGCATGTTGAAAGTGGATTCTTCTTACTAGCTATGACGAGTAATACTTGTGCTCACGGTGTAGAGCGCGTTCCTTCAATTCCTGATTTCCGAGATCTCTACTCTCGGTCATAAACTCACTCTTTTAAAACTTGTGAGAACAAGTTGAAAGCAGGTGGTTTTTACAAGTTTTGCTCAGTTCTACTTGTGCGCACGGTATGGGATGCCACTCATCTATTCCTGTATTCCGTGATTTTAACTCTGGGTTATATTCTCAGTCTTTGAAAACTTTTAAGAGCATTTTGAAAGTAGATGGTTCTTACTAGCTGTGACGAGTACTACTTGTGCGCACGGTGTGGAGCGCATCCCTTTAATTCCTGATTTCCGAGATTTTGTCTCTCGGTCATCATCGCACTCTTTGAAAACTTGTGTGAGCATGTTTAAAGTTCGTGGTTTTAACTCGCTGTGATCAGTACTAGTTGTGCGCAAGGTGTGAAGCATCTCACATCAAATCCGGATTTCAGAGATTTTCGCTCTGAGTGATATTCTCACTCTCTGAAAACTAGTAAGAGCATGTTGAAAGTGGATGGTTCTTACTAGGTGTAACGATTACTACTTGTGCGGATGGTGTGGGGCGCGTCCCATCAATTCCTTATTTCCGAGATTATGACTCGTGGTCGTAATCTCACTCTTAGAAAACTTGTGAGAGCATCTTGAAAGTTGGAGGTTTTCACTAGCTGTGATCAGAACAAGCTGTGCGCACGGTGTGAGGCATCTCACATATTTTCCTGATTTCAGAGATTTTGGCTCTGGGTGATATTCGCACTCTTTGAAAACTTGTAAGAGCATGTTGAAAGTAGACGGTTCTTACTAGCTGTCACGAGTCCTATTTGTGCGCGCTGTGTGGAACGTGTCCCATCAATTACTAACTTCAGAGATTTTGACTCTCGGTCATAATCTCACTCTTTTAAATCTTGTGAGAGCATGTTGAAAGTTGATGGTTTTCACTTGCTGTGAATAGTACTAGTTGGGCGCACGGTGTGAGGAAATCCTATCAATTCCTGATTTCCGAGATTTTGACTCTCGGTCATAATGTCACCCTTTGAAAACTTGTGAGAGCATGTTGAAAGCAGGTGGTTTTTACAAGCTGTTCTCAGTTCTTCTTATTCGCAGGGTATGGGTTGCCACGCATCAATTCCCATATTCGGAGATGTTTACTATGGGTGATATTCTCACTCTTTGAAAACTTGTAAGAGCATGTTGAAAGTAGATGGTTCTTACTAGCTGTGACGAGTGCTACTAGTGCGCACGGTGTGGAGCGCGTCCCATCAATTCCTGATTTCCGAAATTTTGACTCTCGGTCATAATCTCACTTTTTGAGAACTTGTGAGAGCATGTTGAAAGTTGGTGGTTTTCACTAGCTGTGATCAGTAGAAGCATTGCGCATGGTTGGACCCATCTCTCATCTATTCGTGATTTCAGAGATTTTGGCATGTTGAAAGTAGATGGGTTTTATTAGCTGTGACGTGTCCTAATAGTGCGTAAGGTGTGAAGCCCGTTCCATTAAATTCTGACTTCCGAGATTTTTGACTCTAGGTCATAATCACACTCTTTGGAAACTTGTGAGAGCATGTTGAATGCAGCTGGTTTTTGAAGCTGTGCTAAGTTCCACTTATTCGCACGGTATGGGGCCCCACTCATCAATTCCAGTATTCCGAGATTTTTACTCTGGCTGATTTTCTCAGTCTTTCAACACCTTGAAGAGCATGTTGAGAGTAGAATGTTCTAGCTAGCTGTGACGAGTACTACTCGTGCGCACGGTGTGGAGCGCGTCCCATCAATTCTTGATTTCCGAGATTTTGACTTTCGGTCATAATCTTACTCTTTGAAAACTTGTGAGAGCATTTTGAAAGTTGTTATTTTCCACTAGCCATCATCAGTACTAGTTGTGCGCACGGTGATAGGCATCTCACATCAATTCTTTGAAAACTTGTGAGAGCATGTTTAAAGAAGATGGTTCTTAGTAGCTGTGACGAGTACTACTTGTGCGAACGGTGTGGAGTTTGTTCCATCAATTCTTGTTTTCCGAGATTTTGATCCTCGGTCATAATCTCACTCTTTGAAAACTTGTGCGAGCATGTTGGAAAAAGATGGTTCTCACTAGCTGTGACGAGTACTACTTGTGCGAATAGTATGCAGCGCGTCCCATCAATTCCTGATTTCCGAGATTCTGACCTACGGTCATAATGTCACTCTTTGAAAACTTGTGAAAGCATGTTGAAAGCAGGTGGATTTTACAAGCTGTTCTCATTTCTACTTGTTCGCACTGTTTGGGGTGCCACTCATCAATTCCTGTATTCCAAGATTTTTACTCTGGGTGATATCCTCAGTCTTTGGAAGCTTCTAAGAGCATGTTCAAAGTAGATGGTTCTTACTAGGTGTGACGAGTACTACTTGTGCACACGGTGTGCAGCGCGTACCATAAATTCCTGTTTACCGAGATTTTGACTCTCGGTCATAATCTCACTCTTTGAAAACTTGTGAGAGCCTGTTGAAAGTCGGTGGTTTTCACCAGCTGAGATCAGTATAGGCCGTGCGGACTGTAAGAGGCATCTTACACCAATTCCTGATTTCAGAGATTTTTGTCCTGCGTGATATTCTCACTCTTTGGTAACTTGTAAGAGCATGTTGAAAGTAGATGGTTCTTACTAGCTGTGTCAAGTACTACTTGTGCGCACGGTGTGGAGCGCGTCGCATCAATACCTGATCTCCCAGATTTTGACTCTCGGTCATAATCTAACTCTTTTAAAACTTGTGAGAGCATGTTGAAAGTTGTCGGTATTCACTGGCTGTGTTCAGTACTAGTTGTGCGCACGGTGAGAGGCATCTCACATCAATTTCTGATTTTAGAGATTTTTGCTCTGGGTGATATTCTCACTCCTTCAAAACTTGTGAGAGCATGTAGAAAGTTGGTGGTTTTTACTAGTTGTGATCAGTACTGGTTGTGCGCATGGTGTGAGGCATCTCACATTTCAGAGATTTTTATTCGGGCGATATTCTCAGTCTTTGAAAACTAGTAACATCATGTTGAAAGTAGATGGTTCTTACTAGCTGTGAAAAGTACTACTTGTGCGCACGGTGTGGAGTTTTTCCCATTAATTCCTTATTTCCGAGATTTTGACTCTCGGTCATAATGTCACTCTTTCAAAACTTATGAGAGCATGTCGAAAGTTGGTGGTTTTTACTAGTTGTCATCAGTTCTAGTTATGCGCACGGTGAGAGGCATCTGACATTAATTCGTGATATCAGAGATTTTCGCTCTTGGTGATATTCTCACTCCTTGAAAACTTGTAAGAGCATGTTGAAAGTAGCCGGTTCTTAATAGCTGTGACGAGTCCTATTTGTGTGCGCGGTGTCGAACGTGTCCCATAAAATCCTAATTTCAGAGATTTTGTCTCTCGGTCATAATCTCACTCTTTTAAAACTTGTGAGAGCATGTTGAAAGTTGATGGTTTTCACTTGCTGTGAATAGTACTAGTTGTGCGCACGGTGTGAGGAATCTCACATCAATTCCTGATATCAGAGATTTTGGCTCTGGGTGATATTCTCAGTCTTTGAAAACTGGTAAGGGCATGTTGAAAGTAGATGGTTCTTACTAGCTGTGACGAGTACTACTAGTGCGCACTGTGTGGAGCGCGTCCCATCAATTCCTGATTACCGAGATTTTGACTCTCGGTGATAATCTCACTCTTTGAAAAGTTGTGAGAGCATGTTGAAAGCAGGTGGTTTTTTTCCAGCTGTGCTGGTTTCCACTTGTTAGCATGGTATGGGGTGCCACTCATCAATTGCTTTATCCCGAGATATTTGCTCTGCCTGCTATTCTCAGTCTTTGAAAACTTTTAACAGCATGTTGAAAGTAGATGGTTCTTACTAGCTGTGACGAGTACCACTTGTGCGCACGGTGTGGACTTCGTCCTATCAATTCCTGCTTTCCGAGATTTTGACTCTCGGTTATAATCTCAGTCTTTCAAAACTTGTGAGAGCATGTCGAAAGTTGGTGGTTTTTACTAGTTGTCATCAATTCTAGTTGTGCGCATAGTGAGAGGCATCTCCCATCAATTCATGTTATTAGAGATTTTCGCTCATGGTGATATTCTCACTCCTTCAAAACTTGTAAGAGAATGTTGAAAGTTGATGGTTCTTACTAGTTGTGACGAGTACTACTTGTGGGCACGGTGTGGAGAGCGTCCCATCAATTCTTGATTTCCGAGATTTTTACCCTCAGTCATAATCTCACTCTTTGAAAACTTGTGAGAGCATTTTGAAAGTTGTTATTTTCCACTAGCTATGATCGGTACTAGTTGTGCGCACGGTGAGAGGCATCTCACATCAATTCTTTGAAAACTTGTGAGAGCATGTTTAAAGAAGATGGTTCTTAATAGCTGTGACGAGTACTACTTGTGCGAACGGTGTGGAGTTTCTTCCATCAATTCCTGTTTTCCGAGATTTTGATCCTCGGTCAAAATCTCACTCTTTGAAAACCTGTGAGAGCATGTTGAAAGTTAATGGTTTTCACTAGAGATGCCTCTCATGGTGATATTCTCACTCCTTCAAAACTTGTAAGATTTTGATCTTGGTCATAATATCACTCTTTGAAAACTTGTGAGAGCATCTTGAAAGTTGGTGGTTTGCACTAGCTGAGATCAGTACAAGCCGTGCGGACGGTTCGAGGCATCTTACACCAATTCCTGATTTCAGAGATTTTTGCTCTGCGTGATATTCTCACTCTTTGGAAACTTGTAAGAGCATGTTGAAATTAGATGGTTCTTACTAGCGGTGTCAAGTACTACTAGTGCGCACGGTGTGGAGCGCGTCCCATCTATTCCTGATCTCCCAGATTTTGACTCTCGGTCATAATCTAACTCTTTGAAAACTTGTGAGAGCATGTTGAAAGTTGTCGGTATTCACTGGCTGTGTTCAGTACTAGTTGTGCGCACGGTGAGAGGCATCTCACATCAATTCCTAATTTTAGAGATTTTTGCTCTGGGTGATATTCTCACTCCTTCAAAACTTGTGAGAGCATGTAGAAAGTTGGTGGTTTTTACTAGTTGTCATCAATTCTAGTTGTGCGCATAGTGAGAGGCATCTCCCATCAATTCATGTTATTAGAGATTTTCGCTCATGGTGATATTCTCACTCCTTCAAAACTTGTAAGATTTTGATCCTTGGTCATAATATCACTCTTTGAAAACTTGTTAGAGCATCTTGAAAGTTGGTGGTTTGCACTAGCTGAGATCAGTACAAGCCGTGCGGACGGTTCGAGGCATCTTACACCAATTCCTGATTTCAGAGATTTTTGCTCTGCGTGATATTCTCACTCTTTGGAAACTTGTAAGAGCATGTTGAAAGTAGATGGTTCTTACTAGCGGTGTCAAGTACTACTAGTGCGCACGGTGTGGAGCGCGTCCCATCTATTCCTGATCTCCCAGATTTTGACTCTCGGTCATAATCTAACTCTTTGAAAACTTGTGAGAGCATGTTGAAAGTTGTCGGTATTCACTGGCTGTGTTCAGTACTAGTTGTGCGCACGGTGAGAGGCATCTCACATCAATTCTTTGAAAACTTATGAGAGCATGTTTAAAGAAGACTGTTCTTAGTAGCTGTGACGAGTACTACTTGTGCGAACGGTGTGGAGTTTCTTCCATCAATTCCTGTTTTCCGAGATTTTGATCCTCGGTCAAAATCTCACTCTTTGAAAACCTGTGAGAGCATGTTGAAAGTTAATGGTTTTCACTAGCTGTGATCAGTACTAGTAGGGCGCACTGTTAGAGGCATCTTGCATTGATTCCTTATTAAAAAGATTTTGGTTCAGGGTTATATTCGCACTCTTTGAAAACTTGTAAGAGCATGTTGAAGGTGGATGGTTCTTACTCTTTGTGCCGAGTACTACTTGTGCGCACGGTGTGGAGCGCGTCGCATTAACTCCTAAAATCCGAGATTTTGACTGTCGGTGATAATCTCACTCTTTGAAAACTTTTGAGAGCATGTTGAAAGCAGGTGGTTTTTACACGCTCTTCTCAGTTCTACTTGTGGGCACGGTATGGGGTGCCACTCATCAATTCCTTTATTCCGAGATTTTTACTCTGCGTGATATTCTCAGGCTTTGAAAATTTGTAACGGCATGTTGAAAGTAGTTGTTTCTTCTCGCGGTCACGAGTACTACTTGTACGCACGGTTTGGTGGGCGTCCCATCAATTCCTCATTTCCGAGATTTTAACTCTCGGTCATAATCTCACTCTTTGAAAACTTGTGAGAGCTTGTTGAAAGTTGGTGGTTTTCACTAACTGTGATCAGTACAAGCGTTTTGCACGGTGAAAGGCATCTCACATCAATTCCTGATTTCAGAGATTTTGGCTCTGGGTAATATTCTCACTCTTTGGAAACTTGTAAGAGCATGTTGAAGGTAGATGGTTCTTACTTGATGTGCCGAGTACTACTTGTTCGCACGGTGTGGGGGCGCGTCCCATCAATTCCTGATTTCCGAGATTTTGACTTTCGGTGATAACCTCACCCTTTGAAAAGTTGTGAGAGCATGTTGAAAGCAGGTGGTTTTTTCGAGCTGTGCTCAGTTCTACTTGTGCGAAAGCTATGGGGTGCCACTGATCAATTCCTTTATTCCGAGATATTTACTCTGCGTGATATTCTCAGTCTTTGAAAACTTTTGACAACATGTTGAAAGTAGATGGTTCTTACTCGCTGTGAGGGTTACTACTTGTGCTCACGCTGTGGAGCGCGTCCCACAAATTCCTGTTTTCCGAGATTTTGACTCTCGGTCATAATCTCCCTCTTTAAAAACTTGTGTGACCATGTTGAAAGTTTGTGGTTTTCACTAGCTGTGATCAGTACAAGCATTTCGCACGGTGAGAGGGATCTCACATCAATTCTTTGAAACCTTGTGAGAGCATGTTTAAAGAAGATGGTTCTTAGTAGCTGTTACGAGTACTACTTGTGCGTACGGTGTGAAGCTCGTCCCATCATTTCCTCATTTCCGAGATTTTGACTCTAGGTCATAATCACACTCTTTGAAAATTGTGAGAGCATCTTGAAAGCAGCTGGTTTTTCAAACTGTGCTAAGTTCTACCTGTGCGCATGGTATGGGGTGCCACTCATCAATTCCAGTATTTCGAGATTTTTACTCTGGCTGATATTCTCAGTCTTTGAACACTTTTAAGAGCATGTTGAAAGTAGAATGTTCTTACTAGCTGTGACGAGTACTGCTTGTGCGCACGGTGTGGAGCGCGTCCGATCAATTCCTTATTTCCGAGATTTTGGCTCTCGGTAATAATCTCACTCTTTGAAAACTTGTGCGAGCATGTTGAAAGTTGGCGCTTTTTACTAGTTGTGATCAGTACTACTTGTGCGCACGGTGAGAGGCATCTCACATCCATTCTTGATATCAGAGATTTTGGCTCTGGGTGATATTCTCACTCCTTCAAAACTTGTAAGAGTATGTTGAAAGTTCGTGGTTCTTACTAGCTGTGACTAGTACTACTTGGGCCGATTGTGTGGAGCGCGTCTTATCAATTCTTGATTTCCGAGATTTTTGACTCTCGGTCATAATCTCACTCTTTGAAAACTTGTGAGAGCATGTTGAAAGTTAATGGTTTTCACTAGCTGTGATCAGTACTAGTAGGGCGCACGGTTAGAGGCATCCGGCATCGAGTCCTTATTACAGAGATTTTTACGGTGGCTTATAAGGGCCATCGAAAGCATCTCTCTTTTTTCGCTCGTCGACACTTAATAACTGTCGATCGACACTTATAACTGTCGATTGACACTTAGTTAGACTGGACACCAGGCTTTGTGCAACAAACACGTGTGAAAAGTGCTTCAGTTATAGCTATTCATCATGATGGCGAACACTGACGAGGTAAGATTAATTGCATTTAAATTCAAATTAGCCGTCAAAGGCGTGAAATCTGTTTTTTAGAACATAAGAACATTTCATCTGTTAAATGTGCTGTAGAGACCTTAGGATAATATGCAGGTTCCAAGGTTGTAAAAGCGTTCCATAATGAGCTAACGAGCAGAGCACAGTGGATCGACCATTCTCTTCTTTAGTTTTGATCGTGTTTCTTGCTCCATTTCACATAGATAATCATTCACGTATGTGTTTCGCTAAGTTAGGACTAAACTAGTTGCAACCCCATTTTATTAGCTAGGAATCGACAGCAACCAGAATTAGTATTGAGGCAAAGATTTTGCAAGTTAAAACTTAATTATTGATCCTTATTAGCTTACTCAGCTCATATACAGTATAAGCTTAAGCTTAAGAGTCCCCTTAAACTTAGATGAGGAGATAAGTTCTTTATTATTATACCAAATTTCCTCTCATTCAAGTTTGTACATTCCTCACGAAACGAGGAGTCGATGACAGCGTCATAACTAAAATACGGGAAGAAAAGGTAAGGTGATTGTAATGGCTTGCACAGTGTTGTTTTATTTGTATATTGTTTACAATACTGGTATTACATTAATTGTGTTACTGTACTAGCTTAACTAATTGGTCTAGCTTCTGCTCGCTACAAAGACGTCTCCCTTTGACGAGTAAAATTGTCTGCCATTAGCCAAAGTAAAACTCTAAGGCCTTCTCGGTATTGAAAGGGTTAAATTTGAAATTATTTTTATAAGTTTCAAATGCTTGTACTATATAGTTTACGTATTCTGACTTAGTTTATGTTTGAAGGTAATAAAGTTTATCTGAATGGCTCTTATATTCCATGAGCTTGCGGGCATTTTTAGGTAGAAAGTAGGATTTTACATGGTTCCAGAAAACTACCAAGAATACTCTTTCATGAGCAGGCTTTACTGGAAAAGCAACAAATGTTAAGTAGCCACCTGAACTAAAAAACCAAGGAAACCAAAACACATTTTAGCCTAAATTTGACACTAAACATGCACAATAAAGAGTATTATGGTATTTTTCTGAAAGGGGCTTACTGGAAAAATATAGGCATAGGTTTGGCCGGCTTCCTTTTTTACAGGATCATTGCCCACAATAAAATATTGGGGCCAAGATAATGGGTTTTGATGGAGGCTAATACCTGGGATGGGGTTTGTAGATCTTTTTGCACTGTGGGATAGAGGTCATGATAGTCTGTTGTTAGGAAGGGGGGGTCAAAACTTTTTTTGCTGCTATATCAGGAATCTTGCAGTCCCTCCCCCCTTCTTCCTGAACTTCTTATAATTGCATTGAAAAATAAAAAGATTCTTAAGGAAACCTTGAGTTTTTCTGCGTGACAATCAACTCTGTTACTGACCAGTACAGTTATTAGAAAATTTGCTCTTGAGCACCAGCATAATAGTGACAGAGTTGACTGAGATCCAGCATAACTCATTTTTCTATCTGTAATTTTTGCTTTAAAAGGTGCAAGACTGTTAAGGTGTTGTAATACTTACACTGTATGTACCTTGATCTTATCAGATGGATGAAAGAGCTATAACCTTAGCATCTGATGAGTATCTAAGGGAGCTTGGAATAGTTGCACAAGGCGACATTCTTTCACTAAGGGCATTTGCTACTGGCCAGATAAGCAAGAGACCAAGTGCAGGTTGTAGTGAAGAAGGCAGAGAGGAATCAAGAGAGCAAAGGAAAAAGATGTTAATTGAGAAACTTGTTACGTAACTGATAACTTTCTTAGGCTGCAACTGTTATAGAGTGTTGTTGTAATGACAGCAGTTCAATTTTAGCTAATTTTAACCAGTTCCTTTACTGTTGATCCTTGTTATTAAACCTAAATAAAACTTTGTGTTCAGTATTTGAAACCCCCATAAACTGTGGAGTATTGATTTAAACAATGAATGATATTGATCGACTAAATCGAAACGCGGATTTCAGGTTTTGTAGTTCTTGGTGCTGCAGACAAGTGCGACCATAAAGTGACATAATACAAAAGATTGAAAATAAATTAAACAATACCCACACGACGTCACAACAATGGTTTCCAAAACAACCAGAAACAAGCCAGAGGTCGCGAATCTTGCTGCTCACCAAAGGATTATGGCCTCTGGAAACGACTGGAATAAATTTTAAGTAGTTCACTCCGACCGCTTGGCCCCACCGAGCGTTGTCATTTTTTTATGGGGGTGGGGGGGGGGGGGTGCACCTACGTAATCCGGACCAGAGTGGTAAACAACGTTAACAGCAACTTGTTAAAAGGAACAAAACCAATATGGATAACATGGAGTAACACATGAAGTTACTGTTACATGCAGCGTGCAGTGTTTGTTTACATATTATGGATAAGTATTAGATAAGTTTTTTACTAGGTTCACATGATGTCCTCAATGTGTTCAATAACATCTATATACAGTTGCAAAGCCTCATCTGGATTTCTTGGAGAACTGAGGCCTTCATCCTCCATTATCATCTTGGCTAGTTCTTCAAAGACTTCGAAGGAATTATCGCCCATGCCCACTCTACCTTGAGCACAGAAAACCTCCTCTGCAAGTTCAATGTCATCTAAAGTGACATCATGGGCATGACTGGCCTTGCCTTTTAGTTCCGGTAAAAAGTACAAGATATCTGGTCGACCTGATTGGGAATCGGGGTTTGAAGACTGTGGTCGTATTCGATGTAAATTCCATAACTCTGCACAACGGTATAATTCTTCTCTTATTAAAGGCATGAAGCAAAACTTGAGGCAGTTTACGTGCAACATATTGTCGTCATTATATAATCCTATCTCCCTTAAATCCTTGAAATAATTTATCAAGAAGTCCGTATCCATTTTCCTCAACATACTCCACCACGCTTCTATTCTTTGATTAGAAACAGAACGGCCGTACATAAAACTGTTGTCCCCTGCTAAATGGTCTCCAAGTCCCTCTCTGGAGAAACGTTGGATAGCTGCAACGTAGCAATTTTCCGTACCACAATCACCTCTAAGGATTGTTGGGGTTCCCCCGATCCTACGAACACAATTTAAAAAGTAATTTGCTATGGTAGATGGATTATTGGAATGATCCACTTCAAGCCACATGATGCGACGATTATAGCCATCAATGGCTCCATGAATACAAAAGCCAAAGGGCTTAAGCTTGTCATAGCCATCAAGATGCCAGATAAAATTCGGCCCACTAGCGTGGTATTTGCGTCTAACAAGACGGTGTCGCGAGCGTCTTTCCACTCCTTCAGGATCCAAAGCTTTCATCACAACCCTCACCGTCTCCCTGTCAACAACGAGACCATAGGACAAAACAAGTTTTTGGTGCATTAGGCGATAACCAATTAATCTACCGCTTCCTTGAAGTTCATTTTCGATGGCATCCACTATTTCATTTACAGGGCTCTGTTGTTTTCTTCTAGTAAGACCACGTTCTCGTAAGATCCTCTTTAACTGTCTCATACTTAGATGGATTCCATGGCACATGATTAGAAAAGCCAGAATTTCAACGAAATCTATCCCCAAACCAAAGTAGCCTTCTACGAGAGAATCTCGATCTATGGATACCTTGAAATAACGAGGGATAACTCAGACACTTTTAAAATTGGTGCAATCGTTCAAACGGATCTAAACGAGTATTTGCAAAAATAAAAAATTAGTAGAAAGCAATTTCTGTCGGTTCCTATATAACACAACAGAACCGATTCAAAGCTGAAACGTAAAATAGGGCGAGGTCTTTAACTTAAACTTTAATTCCCAAATCATTAATAATTTATGAAGGAAATACAAAAGAAACTAATGTGTCTTTATATCTGATATAGACAAGGCTAAATTTTACATCCGATTTTCTAGGCCAAACCGTAACTCAAAATCTTAATTTTAGTGTAAGAATAGATAGATGTACAGTAAAGTTTTTGAAGCCGTTCAATAAATTCGCAATTCATGTTTTATCAAGTAAAACACTCTGTCACGGTTAAAATTAGGGAAGAGAATGGTCTATCCACTGTGCTCTGCTCGTTAGCTCATTCTGGAACGCTTTTACGACCTTGGAAACTGCATATTCTAAGGTCTCTACAGCACATTTAACAGATGAAATGTTCTTATGTTCTAAACAACAGATTTCACGCCTTTGAAGGCTAATTTGAATGCAATTAATCTTACCTCGTCAGCGTTCGCCATCGTGATTGGAGTAGTACGTGTTTGTTACGCAAAGCCTGGTGCCCAGTCTTGCTAAGTGTCGATCGACAGTTATAAGTGTCGATCGACAGTTATAAGTGTCGATCGACTGTTATAAGTGTCGATCGACTGTTATAAGTGTCGATCGACAGTTATAAGTGTCGATCGACAGTAATAAGTGTCGATCGACTGTTATAAGTGTCGATCAACAGTTATAAGTCTCGATCGAATGTTATGTGTCGATCGACAGTTATAAGTGTCGATCGACAGTTATTAAGTGTCGACGAGAGAAAAAAGAGAGATGCTTTCGATGGCCCTTATAAGCCACCGTAGATTTTGGCTCTCGGTGATATTCGCACTCTTTGAAAACTTGTAAGAGCATGTTGAAGGTAAGATGTTTCTTACTTGATGTGCCGAGTACTACTTGTTCGCACGATGTGGAGCACGTGCCATTAATTCGTAAAATCAGAGATTTTGACTCTTGGTGATAATCTCAGCCTTTGAAAACTTGTGAGAGCATGTGGAAAGCAGGTGGTTTTTACACGCTCTTCTCAGTTCTACTTGTGCGCACGGTATGAGATGCCACTCATCAATTCCTGTATTCCGAGATTTTTACTCTGCGTTATATTCTCAGTCTTTGAAAGTTGTTCCTGATTTCCGAGACTTGGACTCTCGGTGATAATCTCACTCTTTGAAAACTTGTGAGAGCATGTTGAAAGCAGGTGGTTTTTTCAACCTGTGCTTAGTTCTGCTTCTGCGCGCGGTATGGGTTGCCGCTCATCAATTCCTGTTTCCTAGATTTGTACTCCTTCAAAACTTGTAAGAGCATGTTGAAAGTTGATGGTTCTTCCTTCTGAACGAGTACTACTTGTGCGCACGGTGTGGAGCGCCTCCCATCAATTCCTGATTTCCGAGATTTTCACTCCGACATAATCTCACCCTTTGAAAACTGCGTGATATTCTAATTTTTGTCTTTGAAAATTTGTAAGAGCATGTTGAAAGTAGATGTTTCTTCCTATCTGATACAAGTACTAGTTTGTGCCCACGGTGTGAAGCTCGTCCCATCAAGTCCTTATTTCCGAGATTTTGAGTCTCGGTCATAATTTCACTCTTGAAAACTTGTGAGAGCGTGTTGAAAGTTGGTCGTTTTCATTAGCTATGATAAGTACTAGTTGTGCGTACCGTGTGAGGCATCTATCTTGAATTCCTGATTTCAGAGATTTTGGCTCTGGGTGATATTCTCACTCTTTGAAAACTTGTAAGAGCATGTTGAAAGAAGATGGTTCTTACTAGTTGTGACGAGTAGTACTTGTGCGCACGGTGTGGAGCGCCTCCCATCAATTTACTGATTTCCGAGATTTTGACTCTCGGTCAAATCTCACTCTTTGAAAAGTTGTGAGAGCATCTTGAAGAAGGTTTTTTTTTACAAGCTGTGCTCAATTCTTCTTTTGCGCACGGTATGGGGTGCCACCTATAAATTCCTGTATTGCGAGATTTTTACTCTCGGTGATATTCTCTCTCAAACTTGTAAGAGCATATTGAAAGTCGATGGTTCTTACTAGCTGTGACGAGTACTACTTGTGTGCACGGGGCGGAGTGCGACCCATGAATTCCTGATTTCGGAGATTTTGACCTTCGGTCATACCCTCCCTCTTTCAAAACAACTGACAGCATGTTTAAAGTTGTTGGTTTTCACTAGCTGTAATCAGCACTACTTGTGCGCACGGTTAGAAGCATCTCACATCAGTTCCTAATTTCGGAGATTTTGGCTGTGGGTGATATTCTCACTCTTTGAAACCTTGTAAGAGCATGTTGAAAATAGATGGTTCTTAGTAGCTGTGACGAGTACTACTTGTGCGCACGGTGTGGAGCGCGTCCCATCAATTCCTGATTTCCGACATTTTGACTCTCGGTGATAAACTCACCCTTTGAAAAGTTGTGAGAGCATGTTGAAAGCAGGTGGTTTTTTCAAGCTGTGCTCAGTTCTACTTGTGCGAAAGCTATGGGGTGCCACTGATCAATTCCTTTATTCCGAGATATTTTACTCTGCGTGATATTCTCAGTCTTTGAAATCTTGTGAGAACAGGTTGAAAGTAGATGGTTCTTACTCGCTGTGAGGGGTACTACTTGTGCTCACGCTGTGGAGCGCGTCCCACAAATTCCTGTTTTCCGAGATTTTGACTCTCGGTCATAATCTCCCTCTTTAAAAACTTGTGTGAGCATGTTGAAAGTTGATGGTTTTCACTAGCTGTGATCAGTAAAAGCATTTCGCACGGTGAGAGGTATCTCACATAAATTCTTTGAAACCTTGTGAGAGCATGTTTAAAGAAGATGGTTCTTAATAGCTGTCACGAGTAGTACTTGTGCGTACGGTGTGAAGCTCGTCCCATCAATTCCTCTTTTCCGAGATTTCGACTCTAGGTCATAATCACACTCTTTGAAAACTTGTAAGAGCATGTTGAAAGTAGATGGTTCTTAGTGGCTGTGACGAGTACTACTTCTGCGCACGGTGTGGAGCGCGTCCCATCAATTCCTGATTTCCGAGATTTTGACTTTCGGTCATATTCTCACTCTTTGAAAACTTGTGAGACCATGTTGAAAGTTAGTGGTTTTCTCTAGCCGTGAACAGTACAAGCATGGCGCACGGTGGACGCATCTCTCATCTATTCCTGATTTCAGAGAATTTGAAATTGGGGGATATTCTCACTCTTGAAATCTTTTAAGAGCATGTTGAAAGTAGATAGTTCTTACCAGCTGTGACGAGTGCTACTTCTGCGCACGGTGTGGAGCGCGTCCCATCATTTCCTGAGTTCCGAGATTTTGGACTCTCGGTGATAATCTCACTCTTTGAAAACTTGTAAGAGCATGTTGAAAGCAGGTGGTTTTTTCACCCAGTGCTTAATTCTACTTGCGCGCACGGTATGGGGTGCCAGTCATCAATTCCTGTATTCCGAGATTTTTACTCTGCGTGATATTCTAAGTCTTTGAAAATTTGTAACAGCATGTTGAAAGTAGACTGTTCTTACCCGTTGTCACGAGTACTACTTGTGCGCACAGTATGGTGCGCCTCCCATCAATTCCTGATTTCCGAGATTTTATTTCTCGGTCATAATCTCACTCTTTGAAAACTTGTGAGAGCTTGTTGAAAGTTGGTGGTTTTGATTAACTGTGATCAGTACAAGCATTTCGATCGGTGAAGGGCATCTCACATCAATTCTTTTAAACTTGTGAGAGCATGTTTTAAGAAGATGGTTCTTAGACGCTGTGACGAGTACTACTTGCGCGAACGGTGTTGAGCGCGTCCATCAACTCTTGATTTCCGAGATTTTTGACTCTCGGTCATAATCTCACTCTTAGAAAACTTGTGAGAGCATGTCGAAAGACGTTAGTTTTAACAAGCTGGGTTCCGTACTAGTGGTACGCACGGTTGGAGGCATCTCACATCAATTCTCGATTTCAGACATTTTGGCATTGGGTCATATTGTGACTCCTTGAAAACTTCTAAGAGCATGTTGAAAGTAGATGGTTCTTACTAGCTGTGACGAGTTCTACTTGTGCGCAAGGTGTGGAGCGGGTCCCATCAATTCCTGATTTCCCAGGTTTTATTCTCGGTCATAATCTCACTCTTTGAAAACTTGTGAGAGCATGTTGAAACTTGTGGGTTTTACTATCTGTGATGAGTACTATTGTGCGCACGGTGAGAGGCATCTCACATGAATTGTGCTTTCAGAGATTTTGGCCCTTTGAAAACTTGTAAGAGCATGTTGAAACTTAATGGTTTTTCACTAGCTGTGATCAGTAGTAGTTGGGCGCACGGTTAGAGAAGTCTCGCATTGATTCTTATTACAGAGATTTTGGCTCTGGGTGATATTCGCACTCTTCTAAAAATTGTAAGAGCATGTTGAAAGTAGATGGTTCTTACTAGCTTTTAGGAGGACTACTTGTTTGCGCGGTGAGAAGCGCGTCCCATCAATTCCTCATTTCAGAGATTTTGAATCTCGGTCATAATCTCACTGTTTGAAAAACTTGTGAGAGTATGTTGAAAATTGTAGGTTTTCGCTAGTTGACATCAATACTAGTTGTGCGCACGGTGTGAGGCATCTCATATCAAATCCTGATTTAAGAGATTTGGCTCTGGGTGATATTTTCACTCTTTTAAAACTTGTTAGAGCATGTTGAAAGAAAATGGTTCTTACTAGCTGTGACGAGTGCTAGTTGTGCGCACGGTGTGGAGGGCATGCCATAAATTCCTGATTTGCGAGATTTTGACCCTCGGTCATAATCTCACTCTTTGAAAACTTGTGAAAAGCATGTTGAAGGCAGGTGGTTTCTACAAGTTGTGCTCAGTTCTACTTGTGCGCACGGTATGGTGGTGCCACTCATCAATTCCTGTATTCCGAGATTTTACTCTGGGTGATATTCTCAGTGTTTGAAAACTTGTAAGAGCATGTTGAAAGTAGACGGTTCTTACTCGCTTTGACGAGTTCTTCTCTTGCGCTCGGTGTGGAGCGCGTCCCATCAATTCGTGATTTCCGAGATTTTGACTCTCGATCATAATCTCACTCTTTGAAAACTAGTGAGAGCATGTTTAAAGGATTTGGTTTTAACTAGCTGTGTTCACTACTTGGTTTGCGCACGGGTGAGAGGCATGTCACATCTATTGCTACTTTCAGAGATTTTGGGTCGGGTGATATTTTTCACTCTTTGAAAACTCGTAACAGCATGTTGAAGGTAGATGGTTCTTACTAGCTGTGTCTAGTACTACTTGTGCGCACGGAGTAGGGCACGTCCCGTCAATTCCTGATTTGCGAGAATTTGACTCTCGGTCATAATCTCACTCTTTGAAAACTTTTGAGAGCATCTTGAAGGCAGGTTGTTTTTTCAAGCTGTGCTCGGTTCTACTTCTGCGCACGCTATGGGTGCCACTCATCAATTACTGTATTTTGAGATTTCTACTCTTATTGATATTCTCAGTCTTTGAAAACTTGTAAGGGCATTTTGAAAGTAGATGGTTATTACTAGGTGTGACGAGTACTACTTCTGTGCACGGTGTGGAGTGCCTCCCATCAATTCCTTATATCCGAGATTTTGATTCTCGGTTTTAATCTCACCCTTTGAAAACTTGTGAGAGCATGTTGAAAGTTGGTGGCTTTTACTATCTGTGATCAGTACTAGTTGTGCGCACGTTGAGAGGCATCTCACATCAATTCCTGATTTCAGAGATTTTTGCTGTGCGTGATATTCTCACTCTTTGAAAACTTGTAAGAGCATGTTGAAAGAAGAAGGTTCTTACTAGCTGTGAAGAGTCCTACTTGTGCGCACGGTGTGGAGCGCGTCCCATCAATTCCTGATTTCCGAGATTTTGACTCTCAGTGATAACCTCAATCTTTGAAAACTTTTGAGAGTATCTTGAAAGTTGTTGGTTGTCACTAGCTTTTATCAGTACTAGTTGTGGGAACGGGATGAGACATCTCACATCAATTCCTGATGTTGAGAGATTGTGGCTCTGGGTGATCTTCTCAGTCTGTGAAAACTTGTGAGAGCATGTTGAAGGCAGGTGGGTTTTCAAGCTGTAGTCAGTTCTACTTCTGCGCACGGTATGGATGCCACTCATCAATTTACTGTATTCTGAGATTTTTACTCTGGGTGGTATTGTCAGTCTTTGAAAACTTCTAAGAGCATGTTGAAAGTAGATGGTTCTTACTAGCTTTGAGAAGGACTACTTGTGCGCAAGGTGGGGAGCGCGTCCCATAACTTCCTGATGTCCGAGATTTTGACTTGCGGTCATAATCTCACTCCTTTAAAACTGGTGAGAGCATGTTGAAGGCAGGTGGTTTTTTACCAGCTTTTCGCAGTTCTACTTGTGCGCAATCATATGGGGTGCCACTCATCAATTCCTGTATTCCGAGAATTTTGCTCGGCTGATATTCTCAGTCTTTAAAAACTTGTAAGACCATGTTGAGAGAAGATGGTTTTACTAAATGTGACGGGTACTACTTGTGCGCACTGGTCTGGAGCGATTCCCATGAATTCCTGATTTCCGAGATTTTGACATCTCGGTCATAATCTCACTCTTTCAAAACTTGTAAAAGCATGTGAAAGCCGTGGGTTTTCACAAGCTTTGCTCAGTTCTAATTGTGCGCACGGCATCGGGTGCCACTCAATCAATTCCTTTATTCCGAGATTTTTACTTTGGGTGATATTCTCACTCTTTGAAAACTTTTAACAGCATGTTGAAAGTAGATGGTTCTTACTAGCTTTGACGAGTACTACTTGTGCGCACGGTGTGGAGCGCGTCCATCAATTCCTGATTTCCGAGATATTGACACTTGGTCATAATCTCACTCTTTGACAAATGGTGAGAGCATGTTGAAAGTTGGTGGTTTTCACTTGCTGTAATCAGTACAAGCTGTGCGTACTGTTTGAGGCATCTCACAGCAATTCCTGATTACGGAGATTTTTGCTCTGGGCTATATTGTCACTCCTTGAAAACTCCTAAGAGCATGTTGAAAGTAGATGGTTCTTACTAGATTTCACGAGTACTACTTGTGCGCACTGTCTGGAGCGCCTCCCATCAATTCCTGATTTCCGAGATTTTGACTCTCGGTCATAATCTCACTCTTTCAAAACTTATGAGAACGTGTTGAAAGATTGTGGTTTTCACTAGCTTTGATCAGTACTAGTTTGCGCCCGGTGAGAGGCATCTCACATCAATTAGTGATATCAGAAATTTTCGCTCTGGCTGATATTCTCACTCCTTTAAAACTTGTAAGAGCATGATGAAACTAGATGGTTTCACTAGCTGTTACAAGTCCTACTGGTGCGCACGGGGTGGAGAGCTCGTCCCATCAATTCCTAATTTCCGACATTTTGAATCTCGGTCATAATCTCGCTCTTTAACACTTGTGAGAGCTTGATGAAAGTTGGTGGTTTTTTACTAGTTTTTATCAGTACTAGTTGTGCGCATGGTGTGAGGCATACCACATCACTTCGTGATATCAGAGATTTTCGCTCTGGGTGATATTCTCAGTGTTTGAGAACTTGAAACATCTTGTTGAAAGTACCATGATTCTTACTAACTGTGACGAGTGCTACTTGTGCCCACGGTTTGGAGCGCGTCCATCCATTCCTAATTTCCGAGATTTTGACTCCCCGGTCATAATCTCACTCTTTGAAAACTTGTGAGAGCATATTGAAAGCTGTCATCAGTACAAGCTTTGCGCACGGTGTTAGGCATCTAACAGAAATTCTTGATTTCAGAGATTTTGGCTCTGGGTGATATTCTCACTCTTTGAAAACTTCTAAGAGCATGTTCAAAGAAGATGATTCTTTACTAGGTGTGAGGAGTGGTACTTGTGCGCACGGTGTGGAGCGCGTTCCATAATTTTTTATTTCCTAGATTTTGTGGTTCTCACTAGCTATGAAACTAGTGTACTAGTGGTGGGCACGCTGTGAGGCATCTCACATTAATTCCCGATTAAAGAGATTTTGGTTCTTGAAGATAATCTCACTCTTTGAAACCTTGTACGAGCATGATGAAAGTAGATGGTTCTTAACTAGGTTTAAACGAGTACTACTTGTGCGCATGGTGTGGAGCGCGTCCATCAATTCACCATTTCCGAGATGTTGACTCTCGGTCATAATCTCACCGTTTGAAAACTTGTGAGAGCATGTTGAAAGCAGGTGATTTTAACAAGCTGTGCTCACTTCCACTTGTGTGCAGGGTATGGGGTGCCACTCAT
>JAEMWC010000462.1:0-125000 GCA_016490735.1 Pachyseris speciosa
TCTGTTCAACTGAAAATTGTCGTTTGGTATTCAACCTTGTGATTTTCGTGCTGTCCAGCGAGACCTTTTGGTAAGTTTGACGTATCAGTTGTACTTGGCGACACCATACCCTTGTTAATCATTTTTTTTAGTTTAGGTGTGCATGTAAGCCCTCCCTCCCCCGTATTTAAAATATATGTTGAACTAATGATTAAAAAACGAATTAAAGGTGTGATATTAACATCTTACTTGGACAATGCCTTCTGTTGCAAGCTCGTGATTCAGAATTGCTGCCTGTGCAGGAAGCGCCACCATTTCCGAGGAGGTGGATTGGAGCAGGAGCGTGAGCGTGTTTGTGACCCTGCTGTACTACATCATCATACTGCATCTTCCCCAGCTGCTCCAATGTGACCATCCGCCATTAACTGGATTTTAAAGAAGTTAAATCATAATTTTCTCAAGCTGTATCCCGTTTCAACTTTTAAAAGTAGAACAATTGTGTGTATTTTAGTAATAACCGGGAAAAGTTGAATTACCTATTGTTGCCAAGAATAAAAAAAAATAACTGAAATAAATAATAACAATAATAATAATAATAATAATAATAATAAATATAATAATAAACCAAAGGCTATTTCAGTTATTTGCGATCTCGTCTTCGATGAATATGTGTCTGTCTGCATCTGAGCCGTAAAGTAGACCATATTAAATTTTTCTCCCAAAACAAATGTGTTGCTTGAAAAAATGGGTTTTTGGTAAAAAAAAAAAAAAAAGCTCTGCCTGTTACTGTGTTTATTATGATTCAGTGAACCGACTTCAGAGCGACGTTCTACGTTGTGTCAGTGATTGATAATGTGACATATTGTATGCAGGACAACACGCGGGGCTCATGTTCCGGGGATTTAACCCTTAAACTAGCAATCTGACGAATTCTTCCGCTAGACAGGGTACCGTTTTCAAGCTTGGGCACGTTCTCAATTTTAGAAAGCTGGTTATTTTGGCCTGTTTATGATGTCAACCAGGCACTGTTTTAGGACTCAAGAGCCAATGAACTGAGGATAACTTTCGTTTACCTTTCAATATCATTGTTTGTTTTGAGCAAAGCAATAATGCCCGTTTATGCGCCTTGGAGCAAAGCTACAAGTCACACAACTTTGCTTTAAATTATTTAATTTAAAATCTCCTTTTGAAAGCAAAATTCTCTACTGACGAACGTTCAGGGATATCCAGCAGAATTGCTTAAACCTAAAAATTACCCGTTTGTTCTCACATTTAATCCAAATTAGAAAGCATTTCCATCTTTTGGATTCATCCCTAATCTTAAAAAACCGGTTACACGTTAGCAATTACATATTATAGGGAGCTTAAGCAACGACAACGGCAACGGCAACGAAAACGTTACAAAACAATAGGTTACATGGGCAAAAATAATCGCTCTTCACGTGTGCTTTACACTTTGGTACATTTCGTTGCCGTCCTCTGCAAAACAACAACGTGAAATGACCAAGTTTTATGTTTTCTCGAGAATGTGAGCCCATGATGACAAATTTATCTTTCTTTTCCTGACTTTGACGCAGTTCGTAGTAATTTAACCCCTGGCGAATTCGCCAGTATTTGTTCCCGTTAGACAAATAGGAATGATCGCGAAAGAATTGCAAAAGCGACAAGTTATATTTTGAAAATGACGTTTTCGTTCCCGTTGCCGTCGTCGTTGCTTAAGCTCCCTATTATCATATGACCCGCTCGGCCCCGCACGCGCTTTCATTGAGAAACTATTTCGAAAATTCCCGTATGAAGGCCTACGCCTCAGCGTGTGCAGGGGCCGGAAAAAGCCGTACGGCCTGTTAGGAACACGTACGGCCCGAGCGATACGAATTTCGAGGATTTCATTGCGTCTAGCCATGTAAATTGATTTTGCAACCAGAAAAAAAATACAAACAAAGATCAATTTTCTGTGCAAATTTGTGGATTTTTTGTAAAAACGTCATCTTCTACGTCCTCATGAAGAGTCTTAAGAGGTCTTATGATAAAACACTTATTGACTAAGTCAGGTCGGGCGGACGGGAAAATATTTGGCTCTCGGTCATGGCGCACGGACTTCGCTGCGCTCGGTCCGCCCGCCATGACCTCGAACCAAATATTTTCCCATCCGGCCCTCCCACTCAGTCAATAAGTACATAATATTTAGCACTTTTTAGCTCCGTTAATTAATGGTATTTCCTATTGTGAGTTTATCGTAGTTCATTAGTACCTTTATAGCATTTTTTGTTTTTCGCGTCAAGTTCCGTAATCAGTTCTATTTTTTTGGTGTAAATCCGCTTTCAGTCTGTTACATAACACGTTGTAAAGATCTATTTAAGTATTCCGTTTGTAAGCCACCATCTGTAAATTGATGAAGGTCGAGAGACCGGAACGTTTTTAGCTATATTTTTGCTTTTTAAACAGTGCCAAAAGTGGTCCATTTTGGTAATTTTTTAACCAGTTCTTACATTTTTTTTTTTTTTTTTACCAAATTCGGACTATGAACCCACAGTGAACCTACAGGCGATCTTGCGTTGGCCCAGTCGCGATGTGCACGTTTTATGCTTGCGTTATACCGGTTTACAAGGGCAACGCAAGGACGCAAGCAAAAGCAGAAGCACAGGAGAAAGGAACGATTTCTATTCTTTTGTGCTTGTGCCTGTGATTGCATCTTTGCATCACAGGTTAACGCCGGAATAACACAAGCACAAACACAAGTTCAAACGTAGAAAAGAGGTCACAACTTGAAAATTGGTAAAAGCAATTTACACGAGCACATTTAAGGCCACGAATATAATCAGCGAAGAAATCAAACACCATCTGATTTATACCCCATTTTCCACATGGAAAAGAAATTAATACGTGAAAATAGCCATATTTCACGTGGAAGAGAAAGGAATGGACAAAAGCAATAATTAGAATAGGCCAAGTTATACTCAATTTTGTCTTATTTTTTTGTAAACAAAGGCTCTGGCAAAGATCATTCGTCAAATATTTATAATGATGACTTTCCAACACCACAGGAATTTTCTCTTTTGACTGATATCATATAAGAGCTTTTCAGTAACTTTAAATAAATAAATAAATAAAAGTAATTTACAGGAGCGCATTGAGTGAAAAAACAAAGACACTTCCCACCTGCTGCTTTTTCCCCTTTTTAACATGGAAGAGAAAGGAAAACACAAAATCAATAATCAGAATAATCATAGTTAGACTTCATTTCGTTTTATTTAACTCTAACGATTACTTAATGTGTATAACTTGCCATCAGTTCTTCCACAGAAATATTTCCTTTTTGTCGTGTTATTTTAGGACAATCTTCAATAATTTGATAATATAGGTGATAAAAGAAATTTCAAAGACCTCATTTAAAAGCAGTTTATGTACTAAGTGAAAAACAAGGACAATTACGGCCTGATTTTTCCCCATTTTTTATATGGAAAAGAAAGGAAAGGACAAAGTCAGTAATTACAATAGGCCAAGTTATCCTTCATGTTATCGTATCTATCTCTAACCAAAGACGTTGGTAAAGAACAATCATAACATATTTATAAAGATTGTTTAATGTGCATAGCTTGCCATCAATCCACAGAAATGTTTCCTTTTTTCTCATATTATTTTAAGACCACATTTAGAACGATGCTTATGATCTGATTTTTCCCCATTTTTGGCATGGAAGAAAAAGGTATAGATACAGTCAGTAATTAGTATATGCCAAGTTATGCTTCATGTTATCTTATTTATTGGTAAGCAAAGACATTGGGAATGAAGAAGCATCCCATATTTATAAGGTTTACTTAAAGGGAAACAAGGGTTTAGAAAAATTTCACCAAAAATGAAAGTTCATAAGAGAAAAATTGATACTAACATCAATCTGACCTGGGATCAATTTCTTCGCCGGTAATCGAGGAAAAAATGATATTTTCTTCCCGTGAGCCGCCATATTTGTTTCTGAAATGGAGACGAGGCTATAACGTCACATTAGACAAGGAGAAGATAGCTTGAGAAGATCTAAACAGTGATATATAGATAGTGAGAACGATTCGATTCTTGAGCTTGATATCTCCTTTCAAATGTTGCAATACACCCGTTTATGTTTAAACCACAAACGACTCGTCCTCAGAAGAAGAAGTTGACTTCAGCATGGCTCAAGGTCAACAAGAAACAGAAGAAACCGTTACCATTCCATCGATCGCGCCTTGGGCGATCACGAATAGTGCATCTGCGGCAATTGCCAGGTTATGTCTACAGAAAACGAAAGCATTCGTTGCAGAAGATGGCCGTTCTGGGCGACCCGACTTTAAAAAGTCAACTATTTCAATAACCGAACGCGCAGGGATAATAAATTCGCATAATTTGCTCGCCAGGCGTGCAGGCGCACTTTTACTAGTACTGGGATAATTGCTGTCCATTAATCCAGGAACGCTGCACAGATACATAACAGAACAAGAGTCCTTTCAACTTGTCTGTTTGTTAGCGGACTTTTTTAAGGACTGCTTTTGTTGGACTTTATCATGTGCGCGGTGATCCACTAGAAGGTCCCCACAGAATACGCCGTTAAGGGTTTACAACTGAGTAATTTCGTGATGTATAAATCAACTTAAGCAATGCCCACAAATGAATTCCTAGTTTACCACACTACCAACTGAACCAAGAGAAAAATTTGTTGCTTATTTAAGAGACTTTTAAGAGCGATATATGCTTCACGCGCTTGATTTTGTGAACATTTCCTTCCGAGAGCGCGCTGCTTTGCACAGGTTAGAATACCATAGTCTGGACTTCGCTACGGGAACTCCAATGTCTTGCTCAACAGATGTTCATTTCGTGGAACGATTTTTGGTTCCAGTCATTTGTTGCCGATGGAACTCAGGCACTTGAAGTCAGGCTGCATAGTATTCCTGGTCTCGCATACAAATGCGCAATTAGTAAATTGCGAGACTAACTATGTACAAACACGAGAGAGTAATTGTGGAAGTCAAAACCTATCACCGCGGGTGCCACAAGTTTATTTCTCTACTTGAAAAAGTGTAAACAAGGTTAATTTCATTTAATGCATTCAAGAAACTAAGATGGAAATGAATAAACTTTCGAATCCTCAAGGCTTATAACCCTTTGGGATTATCAAATCATCATTTTCTGAAATTATTATTTCAGAAGCAAGAGATTAGCTGCCTACCGACAGTTCACGTGTAGGAAATACAACTGTACAACAGCCTCCGAAAGGGGAATAGACGTGTGATTCCTTCTTGCGTTGTCTCGGCAATCCAAAATGAATGCCCAGAAGAAAGTGGTAATAATACAGGCTGTAAAGATGCGATGCCTAGGGGAATGATTCAATGCTGGATAATAATGTGAAACACTGACTAGAACCTGCGTGTCTATAAAAAATAAATGAAACCGACGGGAACTTAAGTCCCTTAAAGCTCCCTTCTTTGAAAATAGAAGGAAATTCTAGAGTATATACTAAAGGCATTATTTATGTATCGCGAGCTAAAAATGGAAGGGACAGCTTCATCAAATTAGCTGTGAAATGGTGGCTTCTTTCCACTCACAGTTCTACCAAGAAGCTGTGCCTGTAAGGTAATAAACAAGGGACGATTACATTTATTGTGAATAGTATATGAAATAAATCATGTATGAACTGCAGAAATGAAATCAAATGAAGAATAATCCTAGCATTTGTAAACGCAATTTATGCAATTGCGAAAAGAAACCTGAAAAATAATTTGGACTTTAACGGGGTTTGAGCCCGTGACCTCGCGATACCGGTACGATGCTCTAACCAACTGAGCAATAAGGCCACTGACGTTGGGAGCAGGTCAATTGTGGGTTCATATATTCCCGTAAAAGAAATGAATGTGAATGATATGTGAAATAAAATCATATATGAACTGTGGAAATGAAATGAAATGGAGAATGAATCTCGCAGTTGTGAACGCAGTCTATGCAATTGCGAAAAGAAGAACGTATAACCCACAATTGACCTGACCCCAACGTCACTTGATTCATAGCTCAGTTGGTTAAAGCATCGCAACGGTATCGCTAGGTCACGGGTTCAAACCCCGCTGAAGTCCTCTATTTTTTTTTTTTCAGGCTTCTTTTCGCAATTGCATAAATTGCGTTCACAACTGCAAGGATCATTCTTCATTTGATTTAATTTCCGCAGTTCATATATGATTTATTGCATATATTATTAACACTCATTCCTTTAACGAGAACATATGAACCCACAATTGACCTGCTCCCAACGTCAGTGGCATTATAGCTCAATTGGTTAGAGCGTCACACCGGTATCGAGAGGTCACGGGTTCAAACCCGGCTGAAGCTCTATATATATATAGGCTTCTTTTCCAATTGTATAAATTGCGTTCATTACTTGCGAGGATCAATCTTCATTTGATTTCATTTCCGCAGTTCATATATGACTTATTTCATATATCATTCAAACTTATTTCTTTCACAGGAACATATGTACCCACAATTGACCTGCTCCCAACGTCAGTAACTTCATTGCTCATTTCGTTAGAGCATCGCACCGGTATCGCGAGTCACGGGTTAAAACCCCGTTGAAGTCCTCAAATTTGTAATTTTTTTTCAGGCTTCTTTTCGCAATTGCATAAATTGCGTTCACAACTGTGAGGATCATTCTTCATTTGATTTCATGTCCGCAGTTCATATATGATTTATTTTATATATCATTCACACTAATTTCTTTAACGGAAACATATAAACGCACAATTGACCTGCTCCCAATGTCAGTGGCTTCATAGCTCAGTTGGTTTATAGCATCGCACCGGTATCGCGGGGTCACGGTTCAAATCTCGTTGAAGTCCTAAAATTTTTTTAGGCTTCTTTTGGCAATGGCATAAATTGCGTTCACAACTGCAAGGATAATTCTTCATTTGATTAAATTTATTATTACGCACCCCACCAAACGAGGCAGGCTATGACCTCATGGTACAGTCCTGGCATGAAATTAAAATGGCTATCGCTGTGAATTCAGATAATTATTTTGTAACTATATATTACGATAATATACGGCCACAGCATTGTATGCCGGTAAGCTTTCTTGACAAATGCACGGCTAGTGCTATGAGTTCGTGTGTCCAAAAAATGGGGAAAACCGTTCACTATAGAAAAGAAAATAGAAGAGGAAAGCAAGCAACTCCATAGCAAGCACATTTTTAATAAAGGCAGCAAATACGAATGAACACAATCTCACGTACCTGAAGATCGCACGTGTATTCCTGTGATGCAACATGTTGAATTGGTCGGATTAGCGAAAGCAGTTCAAGGTTTACGGTAATTTACACCCACGTTTTCATTTTTGCAACCACGATCTTCGCATTCTTTCATACGAAGGTAGTACATGAGGTAGTGCATTTGTATGAGTTGTTAAAGCAAACAACAATACCTTGAATCAAACTGACTCTATCTTTACAGACATCCTCTGTTTGCCTAAGATCAGCTTGTCTAATGCTACGTCACAGCCTCGATATCATTTTTGTGTCCCAAGATGGCGGCCGCGCGCTCTAAAAAGCGGTAATTTAGCGCGATTTCAAAGTCATCTAAATATGAGTCAGAACGGCGCTTAAGCAAACGAATGCAAAATTGGAATCCCGTGAAAATGGCCTTTCATTTAAGGTGAAGTTTTTTTATACCCTTGCTTCCCTTAAATGTGCATAACATGCATCACTTCTTCTACAGACATTCCCTTTTCTCATAATATTTTAAGACCGTTCAAGCATTCAAGTTCTACTTCAACTGGTCTTTCCTAACCCTTAACAAAAACATAATGAAAGGAAAAACAAAGATAGACACTTACAATTTTTTTTGATTTTTCGCCATTTTTTCACATCGATAAGGAAGGAAAAGACAACATCAGTAATCAGAATAAGGCAAGTTATGCTTCAACTGGTCTTACCTAACACTAAACAGAAAAATTAATTGAGTAAAAACCAAAGAAAGACACTTACGGCCTGATTTTTCGCCTATTTTTCAGATGAATGAGGAAGGAAAAGACAAAATCAGTAATCAGAATAAGGCAAGTTATGCTTCAACTGGTCTTACCTAACTCTAAACAAAAACATAATGAGAAAAAAAGAAAGAAAGACACTTACAGCCTGATCTTTCGCCATTTTTCACATGGATGAGAAAGGAAAAGACAACATCACTAATCAGAATAAAAAAAGTTGTGCTTCAACTGGTCTTACCTAACTCTAAACAAAAATATAATAAGTGGAAAAACAAAGAAAGGCACTTACGGCCTGATTTTTCGCCATTTTTTCACATGGATGAGGAAGGAAGACAACATCAGTAATCAGAATAAGGCAAGTTATGCTTCAACTGGTCTAACCTGACTTAAACAAAAAACATAATGAGTGGAAAAACAAGAAAGACACTTACAACCTGAGTTTTTCGCCATTTTTTCACATGGATGAGGAAGAAAAAGACAACATCAGTAATCAGAATAAGGCAAGTTATGCATCAACTGGTCTTACCTAACTCTAAACAAAAACATAACCAGTGGAAAAACAAAGAAAGACACTTCCAGCTGATTTTTCGCCATTTTTGCACATGGATGAGGAATGAAAAGACTAATCAGTACTCAGAATAAGGCAAGTTGTGCTTCAACTGGTCTTACCTAACTCTTAACAAACATAATGAGTGAAAAAACAAAGAAAGACACTTACCACCTAATTTTTGCCATTTTTTCACATGGATGAGGAAGGAAAAGACAACATCAGTAATCAGAATAAAACAAGTTATGCTTCAACTGGTCTTACCTAACTCTTAAACAAAAGCATAATGAGTGGAAAAACAAAGAAGGACACTTACCACCTGATTTTTCGCCATTTTTTTCACATGGATGAGAAAGGAAAAGACAACATCAGTAATCAGAATAATTGCAAGTCATGCTTCAACTGGTCTTACCGAACTCTAAACAAATACATAATGAGTGAAAAACCAAAGAAAGAACTTACTATCTGATTTTTCGCCATTTTTTCACATGGATGAGGGACGAAAAGACAACATCAGTAATCAGATAAGGCAAGTTATGCTTCAAGTGGTCTCACCTAACTCTAAATAAACAAAAACATAATGAGTGGAAAAACGAAGAAAGACAGTTACAGACTGAGTTTTTGCCATTTTTTTCACATGGATGAGGAAGGAAAAGACAACATCAGTAATCAGAAGAAGGCAAGTTATGCCTCAATGGTCTTAACCTAACTCTAAACAAAAACAATGACTGGAAAAACAAAGAAAGACTTACGGCCTGATTTTCCGCCATTTTTTCACATGGATGAGGAAGGAAAAGACATCATCAGTAATCAGAATAAAACAAGTTATGCTTCAACTGGTCTTACCTAACTCTAAACAAAAACATAATGAGTGGAAAAACAAACAAAGACACTTACGGCCTGATTTTATACCATTTTTCACCGTCGACGAGGAAGGAAAAGACAACATCAGTAATCAGGATAAGGCAAGTTATGCTTAACTTGTCTAACCTCACTCTAAAAAAAACATAATGAGTGGAAAAACAAAGAAAAGACACTTACGGCCTGATTTTTTCGGCATTTGTTCACATGGATGAGGGACGAAAAGACAACATCAGTAATCAGAATAAGGCAAGTTATGCTTCAACTGGTCTCACCTAACTCTAAACAAAAACATAATGAGTGGAAAAACGAAGAAAAGACACTTACAGACTGATTTTTGCCATTTTTTTCACATGGATGAGGAAAGGAAAGACAACATCAGTAATCAGAAAGAGGCAAGTTATGCATCGACTGGTGTTACCTAACTCTAAACAAAAACATAACCAGTGGATAAACAAAGAAGATACTTACCACCTGATTTTTCGCCATTTTTTCACATGGATGAGGAAGGAAAAGACTAAATCAGTACTCAGAAAAAGGCAAGTTATGCTTCAACTGTCTTACCTAACTCTTAACTAAAACATAATGAGTGAAAAAACAAAGAAAGACACTTACAGACTGATTTTTCGCCATTTTTTCACATGGATGAGAAAGGAAAAGACAACATCAGTAATCAGAATATTGCAAGTCATGCTTCAACTGGTCTTACCTAACTCTAAACAAATACATAATGAGTGAAAAACAAGAAAGAAACTTACTCTCTGATTTTTCGCCATTTTTTCACATGGATGAGAAACGAAAAGACACCGTCAGTAATCAGAATAAGGCAAGTTATGCTTCACCTGGTGTTACCTAACTCTTAACAAAAACATAATGAGTGGAAAAAAAAGAAAGACACTTACCAGCTGATTTTTCGACATTTTTTGACATGAATGAGGAGGGAAAGACTAAATCAGTACTCAGAAAAAGGCAACTTATGCTTCAACTGGTCTTACCTAACTCTAAATAAAAACATAATGAGTGGAAAACCAAAGAAAGACACTTACCGCCTGATTTTTCGCCATTTTTTCACATGGATGAGGGAGGAAAAGACAACATCAGTAATCAGAATAAAAAACAAGTTATGCTTCAACTGGTCTTACCTAACACTAAACAAAACATAATGAGTGGAAACACAAGAAAGAAACTTACAACTGATTTTTCCACATTTTTTCACATAGATGAGGAAGGAAAAGACAACATCAGTAATCAGAAGAGGCAACTTATGCTTCAACTGGTCTTACCTAACACTAAACAAAAAGATAATGACTAAAAAAAACAAAAGAAAGACACTTACCATCTGGTTTTTTCCACATTTTTCACATAGACGAGGAACGAAAAGACAACATCAGTAATCAGAATAAAGCAAGTTATGCTTCAACTGGTCTTACCTAATTCTAAACAAAAACATAATGAGTGGAAAAACAAAGAAAGACACTTACCCTCTGATTTTTCGCCATTTTTTCACATGGATGAGGAAGGAAAAGACAACATCAGTAATCAGAATAAGGCAAGTTATGCTTCAACTGGTCTTACTGAACTCTAAACAAAAACATAATGAGTGGAAAAACAAAGAAAGACACTTACCAGCTGATTTTTCGCCATTTTTGTCACATGGATGAGGAAGGAAAAGACAACATCATTAATCAGAATAAGGCAAGTTATGCTTCAACTGGTCTTACCTAACACTAAACAAAAACATAATGAGTGGAAAACAAAGAAAGAAACTTACCAACTGATTTTTCGCCATTTTTTTACATGGATGAGGAAGAAAAAGACAACATCATTAATCAGAATAAGGGAAGTTATGCTTCAACTGGTCTTACCTAACTCTAAACAAAAACATAATCAGTGGAAAAACAAAGAAAGACACTTAGGAACTGATTTTTTCCCATTTTTTCACATCGATGAGGAAGGAAAAGACAACATCAGTAATCAGGATAAGGCAATTTATGCTTCAACTTGTCTAACCTAACTCTTAACAAAAACATAATGAGTGGAAAAACAAAGAAAGGCACTTACAGCCTGATTTTTCGCAATTTGTTCACATGGATGAGGAACGAAAAGACAACAACAGTAATCAGAATAAGGCAAGTTATGCTTCAACTGGTCTTACCTAACTCTAAACAAAAACATAATGAGTGGAAAAACGAAGAAAGACACTTACAGACTGATTTTTCGCCATTTTTTCACATGGATGATGAAGGAAAAGACAACATCAGTAATCAGAAGAAAGCAAGTTATGCATCAACTGGTCTTACCTAACTCTAAACAAAAACATAACGAGTGGAAAAAAAAAAGGAAGACACTTACCAACTGATTTTTCGCCATTTTTTCACATGGATAAGGAAGGAAAAGACTAAATAAGTACTTAGAATAAGGCAAGTTATGCTTCAACTGGTCTTACTTAACTCTTAACAAAAAATTAATGAGTGAAAAAACAAATAAAGACACTTACAACCTGAATTTTTCGCCATTTTTTCACATGAATGAGGAAGGAAAAGACAACATCAGTAATCAGAATAAGGCAAGTTATGCTTCAACTGGTCTTACCTAACTCTAAACAAAAACATAATCAGTGAAAAACCAAAGAAAGACACTTAGGACCTGATTTTTGGCAATTTTTTCACATGGATGCAGAACGAAAAGACAACATCAGTAATCAGAATAAGGAGAGTTATGAATCAACTGGTGTTACCTAACTCTTAACAAAAACATAATGAGTGGAAAAACAAAGAAGGACACTTACCATCTGATTTTTCGCCATTTTTTCACATGGATGAGGAAGGAAAAGAGAACATCAGTAATCAGGATAAGGCAAGTTATGCTTTAACTGGTGTAACCTAACTCTAAACAAAAAACATAACGAGTGGAAAAACAAAGAAAGACACTTACTGCCTGATTTTTCGCCATTTTTTCACATGGATAAGGAAGGAAAAGACAACATCAGTAATCAGAATAAGGCGAGTTATGCTTCAACTGGTCTTACCTAACTCTAAACAAAAACATAATGAGTGGAAAAACAAAGAAAAAACACTTACGGCCTGAATTTTCGCAATTTTTTCACATGGATGAGGAAGGAAAAGACAACATCAGTTATCAGAATAAGGCAAGTTATGGTTCAACTAGTCTTACCTAACTCTAAACAAAAACATAATGAGTGGAAAAACAAAGAAAGACACTTACCAACTGATTTTTCGCCATTTTTTTCACATGGATGAGGAACGAAAAGACAACATCAGTAATCACAATAAAACAAGTTATGCTTCAACTGGTCTTACCTAACTCTAAACAAAAACATAATGAGTGGAAAAACAAAGAAAGACACTTACCAACTGATTTTTCGCCATTTTTTCACATGGATGAGGAAGGAAAAGACAACATCAGTAATCACAATAAAACAAGTTATGCTTCAACTGGTCTTACCTAACTCTAAAGAAAAACATAATGAGTGGAAAAACAAAGAAAGACACTTACCGCCTGATTTTTCGCCATTTTTTCACATGGATGAGGAACGAAAAGACAACAACAGTAATCAGAATAAGGCAAGTTATGCTTCAACTGGCCGAACCTCAATCTAAAGAAAAACATAATGAGTGGAAAAACAAAGAAAGACACTTACAGACTGAGTTTTCGCCATTTTTTCACATGGACGAGGAAGGAAAAGACAACATCAGTAATCAGAAGAAGGCAAATTATGCATTAACTGGTCTTACGTAACTCTAAACAAAAACATAACGAGTGTAAAAACAAAGAAAGACACTTACCACCTGATTTTTGTTATTTTTTCACATGGATGAGGAAGGAAAAGACTAAATCAGTACATAGAATAAGGCAAGTTATGCTTTTACTGGTCTTACCTAACTCTTAACAAAAACTTAATGAGGGAAAAAACAAAGAAAGACACTTACAACCTGATTTTTCGCCATTTTTTCACATGGATAAGGATAGAAAAGACAACATGAGTAATCAGAATATTGCAAGCTATGCTTCAACTGGTCTAACCTAACTCTAAACAAAAACATAATGAGTGAAAAACCAAAGAAAGACACTTACGATCTGATTTTTCGCCATTTGTTACATGGATGAGGAAGGAAAAGACAACATGAGTAATCAGAATATTGCAAGCTATACTTCAACTGGTCTTACCTAACTCTTAACTAAAACATGATGAGTGAAAAACCAAAGAAAGACACTTACGATCTGATTTTTCGCCATTTTTTCACATGGATGAGGAAGGAAAACAACAACAGTAATAAGAATAAGCCAAGTTATGCTTCAAGTGGTCTAACCTAACTCTAAACAAAAACAAAATTAGTGGAAAAACGAAGAAAGACACTTACAGACTGAGTTTTCGTCATTTTTTCACATGGATGAGGAACGAAGAGACAACATCAGTAATCAGAATAAGGCAAGTTATGCTTCAACTGGTCTTACCTAACTGTAAACCAAAACTTAACGAGTGGAAAAAGAAAGAAAGACACTTACCAGCTGATTTTTTGCCATTTTTTCACATCGATGAGGAAGAAAAGACAACATCAGTAATGAGAATAAGGCAAGTTATGCTTCAACTGGTCTTACCTAACTCTAAACAAAAACATAATGAGTGAAAAACCAAAGAAAAACACTTACCGCCTGATTTTTCGCCATTTTTTGACATGGATGAGGAACGAAAAGACAGCATCAGTAATCAGAATAAGGGAAGTTATGCTTCAACTGGTCTTACCTAACTCTTAACAAAAACATAATGAGCGAAAAAAACAAAGAAAGACACTTACCAACTGATTTTTCGCCATTTTTTCACATGGATGAGGAAGGAAAAGACAACAACAGTAATCAGAATAAGGCAAGTTATACTTCAACTGGTGTAACCTAACTCTAAACAAAAACATAATGAGTGGAAAAAGGAAGTAAAACACTTACTGACTGAGTTTTCGTCATTTTTTCATATGGATGAGGAAGGAAAAGACAACATCAGTAATCAGAATAAGGCAAGTTATGCTTCAACTGGTCTTACCTAACTCTAAACAAAAACATAATGAGTGGAAAAACAAAGAAAAGGCACTTACCACCTGATTTTTTGCCATTTTTCACATGGATGAGGAACGAAAAGACAACAACAGTAATCAGAATAAGGCAAGTTATGCTTCAACTGGTCTTACCTCACTCTAAACAAAAACATAACGAGTGGAAAAACAAAGAAAGACACTTACCACCTGATTTTTTGCCATTTTTCACATCGATGAGGAAGGAAAAGACAACATCAGTAATCAGAATAAGGCAAGTTATGCTTCAACTGGTCTAACCTAACTCTAAAGAAAAACATAATAAGTGGAAAAACAATGAAAGACACTTACGGCCTTAATTTTCGTCATTAGTTCACATGGATGAGGAACGAAAAGACAACAACAGTAATCAGAAAATTGCAAGCTTATGCTTGAACTGGTCTAACCTAACTCTAAATAAAAACATAATGAGTGGAAAAACGAAGAAAGACACTTACAGACTGAGTTTTCGCCATTTTTTCACATGGATGAGGAAGGAAAAGACAACATCAGTAATGAGAAGAAGGCTAGTTATGCATCAAATGGACTTACCTAACTCTAAACAAAAATATAACGAGTGGAAAAACAAAAAAAGACACTTACCGTCTGATTTTTCGCCTTTTTTTCACATGGATGAGGAAGGAAAAGAGTAAATCAGTACTCAGAATAAGGCAAGTTATGCTTTAACTGGTCTTACCTCACACTAAATATAAACATAATGAGTGGAAAAACGAAGAAAGACACTTACTGACTGGTTTTCCCCATTTTTTTTACAAGGATGAAGAGGGCAAATAAAGAATCAGTAATCAGAATAAGGTAAGTTGTGCTACAACTGGTCTTATCTAACTCTAAACAAAACCATAATGAGTGAGAAAAAGAAAGACGCGTACGGTCTGATTTTGATGTTAAGAGCGACTTGCTGTATCGGTCACCTATACCTATGCAAGATAGATTTCGATTTTCTGAAAATTTGCCAGAAAGAAGGTTTTTACTAACTTGTTTTAAAACTATAACTCTGAGGTTGTTTGGATTTTTATTTTCTTCTCCAGACGGCCTTTTGTATTTTGCCCCTAAAAGAGCCAAACTCGGCCCTGAAATTACACTTTTTGCGAACGCTAGCAAGCCAAATTATTGCGCGTAGCTGAAAAAGCTAACCCATGTTATTAAAATATAATGTTTTAGTACTTATTTGGTGTTGTCAGATCCACATTTAATACGAACCTAAATTTTTAACAAATTTTTAAAATTATACGCTACGGTGATGTCGCGTCACATCCAAATTTAGGTCAAATTCATGGACCAAAAAGTCAATCTGGTACATGGATTTACCTCCCAAAACTATTTTTCTGGATAAACATATCACTTCATTTTGCTTTTTATCGCAAATCTAGCTTGGGTAAATAAAACGCAAAAATTTGACAGCGTTTGAAACCAGGCACTTGAGCTAATCGCTTGATATTTTGACCTTTCACGCCGCGATTATTATCTCGAACATTGACCCTGAAATGTTCGCCTGTGGGTCTTAATTCCGGTGAAATAGTTGTTTTTAGCCTCCAGATATCAGCTATTGCAATTTAAAGACAGTTTCTAGCCGTAAACGAGTATATTTAGCAAAGGCTTATTTTGAATAATTAAGCCTAAACATTTGGCGGTTAGCGAGCACAGACAATGCAGGCAACAAAATGTCGATTTATAAATCGTTATCGAGAATCATCTTTAGGAAAACTAGAAGAATAAATAGTTGAATAACTACTTGGAGTTATTTCTTACCTTAATCTCGCCTATCTTGATAAGAAATGGTAACATTGCTGCTGACGTCTTTAAGCTACTTTTCGTGGCGTGACGAAGCACTAGGATTACATATTAACCATTGACACAGGGTACCCAAGCTAATGGATGATTCGATTCGTTTTGTTTTTCGTTCGGTTATCGTCAGTCGGTGTCGGCATTACAATTACATTTTCACAACCTCCGTGTTGACCCGCCAATTCTGTTAAGTACTATTATAATAGTTCCTAGTGACTGGTGAATCCCCGCTAGACAGTTGAACCTCTTGAACGCTACACATGGGTGAGATATCTATTATTTCTGGGTGTAACAAAAAATAAATACTTGGAGTTATTTCTTACCTTAATCTCGCCTATCTTATAAGAAATGGTAACATTGCTTCGTCTTCATAGCTTGTTCGAAACACTCTCAGCGGCGAAGCAACAAACGAAACCACGGTGACAGGAATGCTAAGGTGAGAGCGTCCAAATTCTTACTGTTTCAGGGGCACCCAACGAGCCAAATCATCCAAAGCTGTAAAAAGGCATTGTAAGTACCTTATGGTGTTTGGAGTCTGTTTAAAGTGATGTTTTCATAAGCTAGAAGAAGTTCATCTGTTCGATTCCTTAGCTGAAATTTTGATAACCCGAAAGTGCGAGGGAACAAATTCTTCCTTTGAGAAAATGCAAGCTGAAATGAACTTTCATGAACTTTCTAGGGAACTATTTTCTGTCCGAAAATGCTAGTTGACGTTTTTGACTGCCAAAAACAGCAATGATGACCTTTTCGAAAACCCCAGGGACTATGATTTCCCAACTGCGAATCTTTTAGGCCATGTTTTAGCTACGAAAATCCGAGCGCACTCTTTAATCGACGCCGAAAACACAAGGCGAATTACCCTCCACCGAACAGATATCTACCGAAACTTGTCGTTGGGTGCCCTGCTGTTTGTTTGGTTGTTTGTTTTTTGCAATTGATTGTTTTGTTGCTGTTTTTTTTTTTTCAACAAGCTCATTGTCTCGGGATAACGGGTGTGCGCAGAATTGCGGTGCACGTGTTTTGGAGCTATCTTGTTTTAGCGCGATTAATATTTTCTTGTAGAAAGCGTTGTATGCTTTGGGCTTCAAATTAACGTGGGATTTGGTTTTACTTGTATACAACATACGTAACCGGAGAATCCTGCGTTTATATTAAAGTTAAAAATTGTAATTTAATGGCTTCATGTGGTTTTGCCACACTTGTGGGGAGAAGTTCTCAAGTGAACTCCTTTCGTACCCAAATGAAGGGTGTGTCAAAATGTACCAGAGGCATTCCGGTTTGGAAAAGCACTTATTGTTTGGTCAGTGCAAGATGTTGCATGAGAGATTCACTCTGTTGGACTTGGCTAAAAAGAAATACCAGGCCCTTTTAGTCGAAGGCTCGAGTGAAGCAGTCTTGACAGTGCTTGAACAAGGAGACATCTCAGTAAGCGCCAACACCTTACCCGAGGGGTGGGCCTTGAAGACAACCAAAAAGTTCACTCTATTCAGTGATACCCAGTAGAAATACTTGGAGGAAAAATTTAACCTTGGCCAGGCAGCAGGCCAGAAAAGAGGATCCCTTAATGTAGCCCGAGACATGAGATTTGCCAAGAAGAAGGATGGCTCGATGCTGTTCAAGAGAGACGAGTATCTCGCCACGCAGCAAGTGCAGTCTTCTTTTTTTCTTTTAGAATGGCGGCGAAATGTCGTTACGATCAAGGTGATCTTTCAGTGCCAGATATCACGGTGGCAGAAGAGCAGCAGCAAATATCATACTTCAAGAAGTACAATTGCTGCATCCAATTGTATATGACAACCTAGACCGGGGAGTGGGGAATTACGTATGTGCGGCCCCAAAGGGTACGGTTTTTTAGCCGTTTTGGTCTGAAATAGGGTATCAATTTTGACCATTTTGGTCTGAAATAGGGTATGGTTTGTGCACTCTAGTCTTGAATTTGGTATGTTTGTTTTAGAAGAAGCTACTTCTTCATCTTTAGCCGATAAGACCGTCAACAAAAGCCCTTCTTTTTTGTCTTTTAATTATGTTTATGCCAACTGTGTAAGTGAAATAGGTCTGAAATAGGGTAGGGAAAATCGCAGATTTTGGTCTGAAATAGGATAAGGGTTTGAGGAAGTGGGCCGCACACCCCCACTCAATTTTTTCTGAGAGTAACCCCCCCCCCCTCCCCGGAACCTAGACACCTGTGCCCTGTACAAAGAAAAGCGGCTGAAGCAGCACAGCATTGCTATGCTTCGTATTGTATTGGCAACTACTTTGACTTAGCAACGGAAGGCGGTTTTAATAACAAACGCAAGGCAGAACAAAAAGATGCTTCAAGTGGACTTGTTTCAGCTTGCGATTGTAATGAGTAAAAGAGAAATGGAAATATGTAAACCACATGCACCCATATTGTTTCGATGTATCAGTGGCAAAGGAGCATCTAACTAGCTCGTGGAGTATAGGGCGGGATAATAATTCGCAAATGAACCTGGCCGAGCTGAGAGAGTAACATCTAATGAGAACGGGCCCCCCACTAACCTCCTAATTTCTAGCCTCCGGAGCACGCGTAACACTGGGCAGTGGGGGAGCTTTCCGCTAATGGAAGCTCAGAACGGGACACTGGTTTTCGCCTCCCCTCCACCTCCCTTCCCCGTTTACGCCTGCAATGCAGACAAATCAATTCTTTCCACTCAATACCCCACTTAACATATTTTTCAGAGAATAACGTAGGGCTCATGTTTTACTTACTTTTAGTATGATAAACAGGTCGGTCACAAAAGTCTCAACAGTTTAGACAAGAAACTGTGTTCGCAAATGAAAGAGAGCAGAACGTGTTGTGTTAATAGGTTTTACATTCATCATGTCAAATGAGACAGAAATACCTTAATAGGTGTTTTTATAGGTATTTTGAAGAACTTTAGTCGTGGAACCTGGGCGTGGGGTGGGGGAATTTAGAAGAATTTATCAAAGGAACTGAAACTATTAAATCATATAATTATTATTATTTTTTTAGTATAATAATTTGTGTCTAAAATCGAAGTAATCTAGAACGTTCATTACCAGGTCTACTACAATTAATATAATCAGTATGTGTAGGAGCAATACCAATAAGCCCTTGGTAAGAACCATTTGTAAATGTTACACCCAGAAATAATAGATATCTCACCCATGTGTAGCGTTCAAGAGGTTCAACTGTCTAGCGGGGATTCACCAGTCACTAGGAACTATTATAATAGTATTTAACAGAATTGGCGGGTCAACACGGAGGTTGTGAAAATGTAATTGTAATGCCGACACCGACTGACGATAACCGAACGAAAAACAAAACGAATCGAATCATCCATTAGCTTGGGTACCCTGTGTCAATGGTTAATATGTAATCCTAGTGCTTCGTCACGCCACGAAAAGTAGCTTAAAGACGTCAGCAGCAATGTTACCATTTCTTATCAAGATAGGCGAGATTAAGGTAAGAAATAACTCCAAGTAGTTATTCAACTATTTATTCTTCTAGTTTTCCTAAAGATGATTCTCGATAACGATTTATAAATCGACATTTTGTTGCCTGCATTGTCTGTGCTCGCTAACCGCCAAATGTTTAGGCTTAATTATTCAAAATAAGCCTTTGCTAAATATACTCGTTTACGGCTAGAAACTGTCTTTAAATTGCAATAGCTGATATCTGGAGGCTAAAAACAACTATTTCACCGGAATTAAGACCCACAGGCGAACATTTCAGGGTCAATGTTCGAGATAATAATCGCGGCGTGAAAGGTCAAAATATCAAGCGATTAGCTCAAGTGCCTGGTTTCAAAACGCTGTCAAATTTTTGCGTTTTATTTACCCAAGCTAGATTTGCGATAAAAAGCAAAATGAAGTGATATGTTTATCCAGAAAAATAGTTTTGGGAGGTAAATCCATGTACCAGATTGACTTTTTGGTCCATGAATTTGACCTAAATTTGGATGTGACGCGACATCACCGTAGCGTATAATTTTAAAAATTTGTTAAAAATTCAGGTTCGTATTAAATGTGGATCTGACAACACCAAATAAGTACTAAAACATTATATTTTAATAACATGGGTTAGCTTTTTCAGCTACGCGCAATAATTTGGCTTGCTAGCGTTTGCGAAAAGTGTAATTTCAGGGCCGAGTTTGGCTCTTTTAGGGGCAAAATACAAAAGGCCGTCTGGAGAAGAAAATAAAAATCCAAACAACCTCAAAGTTACAGTTTTAAAACAAGTTAGTAAAAACCTTCTTCCTGAAAAATTTTCAAAACATCGATTTTTTCTATCTTGCATAGGTACAGGTGACCGATACAGCAAGTCGCTCTTAATATTGATAACGACTGCTTAATCTAAATTGGCAGGCGCACATTTAAACACAATGTGTGAAAATAAGTGTAAAATAAGTGTGAAACGAGAGTACGTTAGAAATCGAAAAGAAAGGAAGGGACAAAGTCATTTATTAGAATAGGGCACGTTAATTATGCTTCATGTTGTCTTACGTATCTGTAAACAAACACTTTGGGATAGATCAATCACCACACTTTTACAAGGATTAAAATAGAAATTTCAGTAAACAGGAGCGCATTTGAAAGCCATAAGGAATTAAAAAACAAAGACACTTAGAGGCTGATTTTGTCACATTTCCACATGGAAAAGAAAGAGGAAGGACATAGTAATTAGAATGGCCAAGTTATGCTTCATGTTGTCTCGTGTATCCGCAAACAAACACTTTGGGAGAGATCAATGATTACACATTTTCAAGGATTAAAAAAAGAAATTTCAATATACAGGAGCGCATTTAAAAGCCATGGACATAATGGATGAAAAAGCAAAGACACTTATACGCCTGTTTGTTTTTGTTTTGTTTTGTTTGTTTGTTTTGTTTTTTCATTTTTCACATAGAAAGAAGGGACAGGATATAGTCAGTAACCAGAATGGGCCAAGTTATGCTTCATTTTGTCTTATGTATCTGTAAACAAAGCGGACTTTGGGAAAGATCAATCATCTCATATCTATATCGATTACTTAATGTGTATAACGTGCCATCAGTTTTCCACAGAAAATTTTCCCTTTTTCTCAGTTTATTTCAAGATGGTCTGAATTCCCCCCATTTTTCGCATGGAAGAGAAAGGTAAGGATATAGCCAGTAATTAGAATAGGCCAAGTTATCCTTCATGTTATCTTATTTATCTGTCAGCAAAGACTTTGGGAGAGATCAATCACCACACATTTACATGGATTACTTAACCTGTTTAACTTTCTATCAGTTTTTCAATAGAAATGTCATTTTCTGTAGCGCATTTAAAATACATGAATATAGCGAACAAAGAAGGAAAGTCGCTTAGCGACTGATTATCACTCCATTTTCCGCATGAATGAGAAAGGAAAAGACAAAATCAGGGATGAGAATATAGGACGAGGTATACTTTATTTGGTTTCGTCTACTATCATGGACATAAGTGTTGACACATTTGAGCAAAATAATCGCTTTTCTTACGGCGTCCTTTCCGTAATTGAAAGAACTTCTTTTTTTGTCAGCAGCCAAACCCCCCTCTCCTTCTTTTTTAACGTTGAAATACGCTCCGTGGATACTGGCACGTGGTTACAACATTGAAAAGGGGGAGGGGGTCGAAATGTGAGAACTGGACATTGGAAAACTCACACGTTTAACGAGCAAGGTTTTTTAGGGGAGTGTCTCAACTACTTTTGTCCATGATTGTCTGAATTATATTTTTCACATTGAGGATCTTTCTCACCATCATCATTGTCGCTTCTACTCAGTAGTACCTAGCACTATTGTTTAGCAACTATAAATTCTGTCGCGCAACAGTGGAATACTATTATTACCTCACTTAGGTTAATCATTGGCGAGAATTATTTTACAAAATGGTCTTTGAGGAGCCATTGATGAAGAAAGGCGAAAAAAAAAATATATATGGGTCTGAATAAAGTTTTTATTTGTTGGAAGACGATTCTCTTTTGTGCAAACGTCACCACGACAAGCCAAAGGCAATGGAACTAAATATAAACGCATCTGATAGAGAACGCTAGGAAAAACCTAGTGTTGCTGTCGGGAACAAAGAAATAACAAAAAAAAAAAAAAAAAAAAGAGAGAGAAAGAAGGAAAGAAAGAAAGAAAGAAACTGTATGTTTTATACTTGCGAGTGAAGGTGCGCGATCATAAACCTGTTCCAGTGCACGTGGGATCTCAGTAGCGGAACTTTTTGTCTGAACAAAAAATCCGCGGTTTGATTGCGTTTTCAAAGTTACTCACATGGCTTGCATTATTTTGGAGAATAATTTTGGACGGTTCACATGAGCGAGACATTACACTTCAATGGTTCACAACGGTTCACATCCCCAGTGAAAGAATATAAAAGATATACTTTATTTGAGTTATGTGAACTGTTGTGAACCGCTGTGAATCATTGCAAGGCTACCTCAGGGCAATTGTTCCTCTAACAACATGAAGGACAGAAGCAGAAAATCTGTTTGTTATGTGTGAGAACTGTTCATGAGAACTGTCACAATGTCAGCAATAGCTTGAGAAGTTTTATGGGAATTCGACAAATTAACACCACTTCATCTATATTCAGTTTTTTCCTGATTTTAACCCCCCAGCCTGCAAAACTTCGGCGTGGCTTAGTTTTGTAGGCTGGGGGGGTTAAAATCAGGAAAAACTGAATATGGATGAAGTGCTGATTTGTCGAAGTCCCATAAAACTACTTGAGGAAAGCAACAAATGGGAAGGGAGATGGAAGAAAAGGGGCGGCGGAAAAGGGGGGAACGCCCACTTAGAGAGTGGGCATTGTTGTGTATCGTTCGATTTTATTTCTGAATATATACTGTGCGCTATTTGTCGAATGGCAAGCAATTTGCGTTGAAGTGTTTCTTCAACAACTAATTTCCGAAATGTCGCCAGAAACAATCCAAAATATTGAGCAACAACTTGCGAATACGGGAGCGCCCCCTCGCAGGGTTGTTCAAAATGTGTTGGATGAACATATTTCCCAAGAGGAGCAAGAGCGACTTCAAACCCTTTTTGCTCCACAGTCCGCCCAACCTTTTTAACCGAAAGCCCCTTCCCAGCCCCGAAGGGCAAGAAAACAAGAAGTTTTGAGGTTTGTTGATCTAGTTTTCTTAACAGGGAGAAGGAAGAAAGAAAGGAAGAAGAAGAAGAAGAAGAAGAAGAAGAAGAAGAAGAAGAACAAGAACAAGAACAAGAACAAGAACAAGAACAAGAACAAGAACAAGAAGAACAAGAAGGAGATCGTTTCCCGTACTTCTTTGTTCCTTTTAAGCGTACTTACAGAAAAACTTAACGGACATTAAAAATTGACGTTTCCGTGAAATCCGACTTTTCCGCACTAATAACAAATGAAGAACTGAACATCTAAAACATCAGACTTAAACTTTTCACGCCAAACAGTAACTCAAGTTTCATGTCTCCGAGAAATCCGTCTTTTCCGTATGCGCTGAAAAGATGTTTGACATAAAACATAAGTTGTATCAAGACTTGACTGCTGGTTGAATTCATGGAGTAAAGACAACTAAACATCTAAAAACATCTGACTTAAACTTTTCATCCCAACAAGTAACTCAGGTTTCATGTCTCCGAGAAATCCGTCTTTTCCGAATGCACTGAAAAGATGTTTGACATAAATCACAAGTTGTATGAAGACTTGGCTGCTGGTGGAATTCATAGAGTAAACACAAGTGAACATCTAAAACATATGACTTAAACTTTTCATCCCAACAAGAAGCTCAAGTGTAATGTCTCCGTGAAATCCGAGAAATCCGTCTTTTCCGTGTGTGCTGATAAGATGTTTGACATAAAACAAAACTTGTATCAAGACTTGAGTGCTGGTGGAATTCATAGAGTGAACACAACTGAACATCTAAAACATCTGACTTAAGCTTTTCATCCCAACAAGTAACTCAAGTGTAATGTCTCCGAGAAATCCGTCTTTTCCGTATGCACTGAAAAGATGTTTGACATAAAACACAAGTTGTATCAAGACTTGACTGCTGGTGGAATTCATAGAGTGAACACAACTGAACATCTAAAACATCTGTCTTAGACTTTTCATCCCAACAAGAAGCTCAAGTGTAATGTCTCCGAGAAATCCGAGAAATCCGTCTTTTCCGTATGCACTGAAAAGAGGTTTGACATAAAACACAAGTTGTATCAAGACTTGAGTGCTGGTGGAATTCATAGAGTGAACACAACTGAACATCTAAAACATCTGACTTAAACTTTTCATCCCAACAAGAAGCTCAAGTGTAACGTCTCCGAGAAATCCGTCTTTTCCGTATGCACTGAAAAGATGTTTGACATAAAACACAAGTTGTATCAACACTTGACTGCTGGTGGAATTCATAGAGTAAACACAAGTGAACATCTAAGACATCTGTCTTAAACTTTTCATCCCAACAAGTAACTCAAGTGTAATGTCTCCGAGAAATCCGAGAAATCCGTCTTTTCCGTATGCGCTGAAAAATTGTTTGACATAAAACAAAAGTTGTATCAAGACTTGACTGTTGCTGGAATTCATAGAGTGAACACAAGACTTTTTTTATGATGGCGGAAAAGGCGGATTTCACGGAAACATGAATGATTAATGTTTAAAACTTACAGGAATGACTGACTGCTGAATGAATTCATTCAGTGAGCACAAACTTTTCCATGAAGGCGGAAAAGACGGAAAAGACGGATTTCCCGGAGATATGAATATATAATGTTAATTTAATATATCTATATATATAATATAATACTTCTCTTTATTACTGTAAGTATCTTATATATATATATATATATATAGATACTTACAGTAATAAAGAGAAGTATTATATTATATATATATTAAATTAACATTATATATTCATATCTCCGGGAAATCCGTCTTTTCCGTCTTTTCCGCCTTCATGGAAAAGTTTGTGCTCACTGAATGAATTCATTCAGCAGTCAGTCATTCCTGTAAGTTTTAAACATTAATCATTCATGTTTCCGTGAAATCCGCCTTTTCCGCCATTATAAAAAAAAGTCTTGTGTTCACTCTATGAATTGCACCAGCAGTCAAGTCTTCGTACAAGTTTAGTTTTATGTCAAACAATTTTTCAGCGCATACGGAAAAGACGGATTTCTCGGATTTCTCGGAGACATTACACTTGAGTTACTTGTTGGGATGAAAAGTTCAAGTCAGATGTCTTAGATGTTGAGTTGTGTTTACTCTATGAATTCCACCAGCAGTCAAGTCTTGATACAACTTGTGTTTTATGTCAAACATCTTTTCAGCACACACGGAAAAGACGGATTTCTCGGATTTCTCGGAGACATTACACTTGAGTTACTTGTTGGGATGAAAAGTTTAAGTCAGATGTTTGAGATGTTCAGGTGTGTTTACTCTATGAATTGCACCAGCAGTCAAGTCTTGATACAAGTTTTGTTTTATGTCAAACATCTTTTCAGCACACACGGAAAAGACGGATTTCTCGGATTTCTCGGAGACATTACACTTGAGCTTCTTGTTGGGATGAAAACTTTAAGGCAGATGTTTTAGATGTTCAGTTGTGTTTACTCTATGAATTGCACCAGCAGTCAAGTCTAGACATAATTTTTGTTTTATGTCAATCAAATTTTCAGCGCATACGGAAAAGACGGATTTCTCGGAGACATTACACTTGAGTTACTTGTTGGGATGAAAAGTTTAAGTCAGATGTTTTAGATATTCAGTTGTGTTCAGTCTATGAATTGCACCAGCAGTCAAGTCTTGATACAACTCTTGTTTTATGTCAAACCATTTTTGAGCACATACGGAAAAGACGGATTTCTCGGAGACAGGAAACTTGGGTTACTTGTTGGGATAAAATGTTTAAGTCAGATTTTTTAGGTGTTCAGTTGTGTTTACTCTATGAATTTCACCAGCAGTCAAGTCTTGGTACAACTTCTGTTTTATGTCAAACATCTTTTCACGCGTACGGAAAATACTGGTTTTGTTTGCATGGATGCTGTGTTTGTTGAACAACAAACAGGCGTGACAAAGAATTTCATTTTTTGTTTTACAGCTATTGTGCCGACCACTTATCGAACACAGAATTACTTTGATTGAGATAGCAGGCATATTGAATTTAGTTTTATGCTGCAAAAGGCAGCCAAGACAAGCCAAAAAAGCAAACAAATAAACAACGAAAGAGAGCCGTGGTGAATAACTTTGACGATAGCATCACTTCTGAACTTTATCAACAAGTTTGATCCTGAATCGTGACAAAAATGCAGCATACATCTCGGTTTTTCCTTTGACTTATTCTTGGAAAACAAGCGCCATTGATTGGGTAGAATAATAGCCTTGTTTACATCGTTTGCACGTTTTTTCACAGGACCATCTTGATCAAGAAAGCAGGCTTATGTCGGTCAAGTGTTACTTTGCTAATGCCAGCAGGTTGTGTGCTTCAATTTCTCTTAAGAAACAACCTCACCGTGCAGGCATAATATTCCTCTTAATCATACCATTTTCATTGAAGTCTGCTCTTCTGGTAAGTCACACCACTGATGGGCGTTATTGTATTACTGCATGTGGCAACAGCGATCCACCACTTCTAAAGGAATGTGACAAAGAAGAAACGCCCTCACTCACTCTCATTTGACAACTGCAAATAAGGAAAAGCCCTTATTCGCTCTCATTTGATAACTGCATCAGTTCTAACACTTCCTCGTCAAAAAATCGCATTTGAAAACAAGAGAAACAAGTAATGAGTCGTCTTCCACCGTTCTTCATTAGCACTTTGAAGACAAAAGCAAGAATTGGCTAAGTCTGCAAATTTATTCGTCAAGATTTCTTCGCGTTGATCCACTATATAAACAGCATAACCAAACTACATTTGCACCACTTCAAGCCAGAACGAGAGAAGTATGCAACGGGCCAGAAAACCTTGCCGGCAGCTAAACAGCGAAACAATAAAGAGCGCAGCACTTTGTTATCTGACGCCAGTTATCAGTGGAAGGTGTAGCATAATCAGCGCTAAATGTGCTTGGAAAGTGAAGGACAGGGCCTTGCCAAGGGCGTGGGCATCTATTTGCACCAAACGGGATTCTTGCGACAGTGCTATTTCAGGTTAGGTTTACTTTCGACATACTGGTTTCAGAGGAAAGTTTAAGAACGCGGTCAGTTTCAACATTTGACACATTTAAACTCTATTTTATTTCAGGTATTCAGAACGTGGCGTTTTTCTTCAGCGCTATTTCAACCCAAGAAAACAAAAGTGGTTGCATAACGGAAGATACTGATGATGCAAGCAGTTCGGGCGATGAAATACCCAGTTCTATAACTCAACAATGGCTCGAAGGCAGCTTGACAAATATCAACAAATCGCTCTGCCCCGCAATCTCGTACTGGGTCGCATTGACAACGACTAACGGAGCCCCTGCCAGCCCTATTTCAGTACACAAGGCTCTGCTGAATTGCGGACTGGATGTCACAGCGACTCAGGTAACGACGTTACTTTCTTCAGTTATAATTTTTCTCGAATGGATTACCAATTCTGACATAATCCAAGCGCTCTCTCAGCCAAACAAATACAGTCAACTCTCTCGTAAGCGGACACCCTCGGGAATTGGAGAAGTGCTCGTTAGTAGAGCTGTCCGCTTACGAGAATTATTCCCATAGGCGGTCGCTTACGTGAGAGTTAATTAGCGGGCGTTAATTACATGTTTTAATTGGGTAGCCAAAAATAGCCACAAACTGAAACTCTTTATTGATGTCAAATGTTAAAGGTCGAAAATAAAAAAAAGAAGAAATATTCAGTATACATTGTACATTGTTTTTAGGTCGGACTGTTGTTGTTGTTGTTGTTGTTTTTGTTTTGTTTTCGTTTGACAGCTTTCTTTCCCGCGGACAAATGGAGAGTTGACAAAACCCATCTCCACTGTTTTGTTGCTCTGACAAAGGTCATAGAGTATTTTTTGTGGATTAATTGCAAATTATAGACAACTTTCATTGCCAAGTGTCAATTTTTCTACATGGAGTGTCCGCTTACGGGAATATGTAAATACAGAGTTTGACTGGGAGGTAAAAAGGGGAATTCAAAAAGGTGTCCGTAAGTAGAGCGGTCCGCTCACGAGAGTGTCGGTTAGCGGAGAGTTGACTGTAGTCGAAACTAGAGGGGCATAAAAGAATAATATCCACGGTTCCCTTGTGTGTCTTTTGAAAGCACACACAGTTTAGTGTCATTTCTCTCCAAAGTGGCCACTTACGATCTCCTATACTGAATTTAATGCCTTTCAGGTTCAATTCCAAGAGGGTGCGGACTCTCCGGCCACAAGCGAACTCTACAAAGTGCTAAAGGATCACAAAAATCCTTTCGTGAAAGACCTTGTAAGATCCTCGTACAAACACTGCTACGAAGAAGAAGTTAGGAAGGTGGTTGGTGATGATGTGTTCGGTACCCAAGAACTGGACGATTGCGGCAGTGAAAACGTGGTGCGAGTGACCCTGGTTAATCAGAAATTTCACGCATCTTTACTGAGTGCAATCGAACGTCTGACCGTGGCTAAGCTACAATTGGACAAATTCGGCTTCGCGAACGACATGGCAACGTCCCAAGCGTCCACCAGCCAGCTTTCTTGCGACGAAGAAAAGATGCTCTCCAATAAACTTGCCATCCTCGTTAACGATATAGCGATTGCTATGGGAAAGCTTGACTATGGTACTTACAGGGGAAAGATCTATAAGAGAGACGCCAGGTCCATGTTCACTTTCTCATACAAGTGCGAGGCAAGGGTTTTTGTGAACACCCTGGCCACCAACGAACGCTTTAAGTCGAGGATACTTCCGCAGATGAAGAGAGTCATCGAGCTGTTATCGGATCCTTACTGTGAGCTGTTTCGACCATTGACTGTCGATTACGATCTCATTGAAGTGAGCAGAGGCGTTTGCTGGTCATTGAAGAAAGGGACATTCGTGGAGGATGCCATCGAAGAACACCAAATTGGTAAAGTGTCACCTCGAGCATTCTGCCCGTACGAGCCAAACCAAGTACCAGACGCAAAATACTTTCGCGAGATTTTGGAGAACAGTCTCAGTCCAGACGACGTACGCAGATTCTGCGAAGACTTCCTCAAGCTGCTCAACTACAACAAGAAAAAGCACAAGGACAAGGTGCCGTGCCTGGTCGGAGACGCGAACAGCGGTAAGACTAGCTTATTTTTCCCGATCCTCAGCCTCGTACATCACGGGAACGTAGCCACGGTTACCAAACAGCGCGCTTTTAACAAGTCGATGATCACACCGTTCACGGAGGTGATATTCCTGGATGAGGCTACGGAGTCAACCCTCGAGATAGACGACTGGAAGACGTTGACACAGGGTGGTTATTCCGCCCACGACGTAAAGTATCAGAGGGCAAAGTCGTTCATAAATCGCTGTCCCATGTTGATAACGAGTCAGAGAAGGTTTAAATTTGGACCGTCCGATCAACCAGCGATGGAGAGAAGACTAAGGACATACCAGTTCAAGAGTTTGGCGAACCCCAGAAGGAGTGCCTCCACTTGGTTGAAAAAGCACCCCATGGATTGTCTGGTCTGGGCCACAGCAAAGGCCAGGGAGGCACGACATCGTGCGCCCGACGACGAAGAAGAAACGGAAACAGAAACGGAAACGGACGAGGAGCGATCGTTTTACGAAGACGGCATCTTGCGGCAGAGCGAGAAAGAAGCACTACAAGCGCTGTCACTGGATGAGGGCATGGCAGAAAACACCGAGCCAGCTGCCGCAGAAGGCCAACGCTCTCAAGACGCCACGGAAGTTTCCGACAGCCAATCAGATGCCAGCCAGGCGGGCGACGTCATGCTGTCCTTGGAAGAACATCTCAGGGGGCTGCAACCGGAGACCCTTCGTCACAGGCAAGTGATGCATATGATTCCGTCGGAGAGGACCAAGAGGAGCAGAGCGGAGACGTTGAAAAGGGAACAGCACGAACGGCGCAAAATCCTGCTAAGGAACAAGGGTGTGTCGACCCAGAACGCGGAACTCGTCTCTTCGGATCCCGAAGAACCGATCCCTAGTCCAGTCGCGAGGGACCTTCAGCAGTATCAGCAGGCGCAGAAGGCAGCCCAACAGCAGGCACGTCGAGAAGCTGCTAGCAAAGCATTCGAGGGCGCTTGGCTCCGGGCCACGGAAAAGGAACTCAAGGAGTGCTGCGACCGATTCCAAGCGAGCACCGACCCTACGATTCGCACCAACATGAAGACCTGTATACGAGCGCTGTCGGAAAAACTGAAAGATCATCACATGTCGCTGGGCACTTATGGTACCGCTGAAGCCTTGGCCGAGCGGAAGCGCGTCTGCTCGGCACTGGGTCTGTTGAGCGTAAAACAGCATCACCTGGTCACGAGTGTTTCGGAGAGGCTGCCGGTACTCAAGGTTCAAAGCACACAAAGTTCTGGAGGAGGGGATGCGGACGACGAGGACGACGACACAATCTTCGTCACTCCCGTCCCAGGCACTCGTACTCCGCCGATGCGTGAGAGAGGCGACTGCGAAATCTCTGACGAACTGCTCCGGGCAAGCTGCAGCGCGAAACGGAAGAGAACCTCCGGTAGTCAGCGCATAAGCAAGGCGCCCAGGAACACTATTACCAATTATTTCTCTAGCGCAAGTCAAAAGTAGATTGAAGCAAAACGACGAAAGACAACGCGCTTTTTTCGAGTCCAAAGCAAGCAAAATTAAAGCTGTCCACGTTATCGCGGTAGATTTATTGATGCGATCTAGTCAAAAGGAGTTAAACGAAAGGAAACGACATTCAACCAGAGAGTCGTACGAGGGCAATGTTGTTTTATTGTTTGACCTCACGCGAGTACATGATGTAATTCTGATTGCTTGTCGATAGATTAAAGAAATGAAGTGCAAAGACGACTGGCATTTTTATTATTTCGTCATTGTCTATTTGTTTGAGTGGAGGGTGGGGGTCGCGTTACGCCGCAAATCGTTTTAATTCATCGAGCTGCTAGTCTTTAGCCTTGAGCTTCAATTCTGCCCTTTTCTTCAAAGAATCTGCCATTCTTCCTTCCCGAAAGTTGTAGTCGGGATCTCTCAAAATAGCGGTCCATTGTCCAAATCCGTGCTTATCGATGCCCTTCTTTAGAAACTCGTCTTCGTCCGCCGTAAATTTCAACAGCCGACGATGGCTTCTTTGGATTCGCAATCGGTTTGTCGGTGGGGCACCCCTCTGAGGGGGGCGCGCTTTTTGATTCTGTGCTTTCGGTCGGTGCTGCAAGGCTCAAAGTTGAATGGCTAAACCTCTTGTTGACCTCCTCGTCCACCTCAGAGCCTTTGGTACCTTGCAACTTTTGCAGACACTCGTGAGCCCTCACAGCAACTTCGCGCGACCTTTGCTTTTGATAGTGAACTTTGGCGACGGCCGAGCTGTGTTTCTGATCCTCCGACAAAATGCTCTGCTCTTTGCTGGTGAGCTGATTGAGGCTTTGCGTTTCGACGATTTGACGATAGCGCGTCGGGTGAACGTACTTTCCGATTGCGTCAAACACTAGTTTACTCATGACGTCGCCCAGCTTGCCGTGTTGGCCTCCGTTTCTCGTGACCAGAACGAACTCGCACTGGGGTTTTAGCAATGGCCTCACGAAATTGATGTAACTGTCGAGCACCTGCACGCTTGCATCGGTCAGAATCAAGGAGTCAAACCCGTATTTGCTGGCAGTCTTGAACTTTTTCTGGTCGATAAATCCCCCGTTCTCGTTCGCTGCCCTAACCATGTCGACTGTCAAGTACTGATAAGTCATGGGGCGCGACCCCTTCACTTTGATGAACAAGTACATCGACACAAATCTCGTGGCAAATGTCAAGTCGGACGGGTTCACTTGGCCCGGATTGCTCTTGCACGTCTTTACGACGCTTTCGTAACGCGGCAAGTGAAATGTCACCACTTGCAGCAATTCCTCCATTGTCGCCCAGTGGCCTCGAGCTTCCAGCGTGTCGATGTCCAGTTCTCGGGTCCACTGCAATCTCATCATTTTTGCCACCGTCTTTCGAGCTCTCTTGAGGTACAACTCAGTAGCAGATAGGTTTCGCAGAACTGCGTAGGATGCCCCATTGATTTTTCTAAAGTCCATTAGTTCGGAAATTGCGTCTATGTAGCCCAATCGCCCACCATGTCCGAGTTTGCACTCGTCTTGCAAGTAGTCTACGAATTTGAACAAGAGATTTGGCGAGCACAGACTGTAGTCTATCACTTCAAACGTCAATTCTTCCTCGTCTTCGCAACAAAATTTCAGAAATTTAAAGCTTCTCTTCACTATCTGTTGAGCTGTGCGATCTTTCTTGCAACCCCCACCACTACCAGTCAACCAGTTCGCGAATGCTTCGCCAATTTGACCAGAGACTGAAAATGAAGGTACAACAACGACACCGTGTTTTGGCGTTCGGCTTGATTCACAGTCATCTGTAGTGGTCTTTGACGACCTAGTGTCAAGTACTTGCGATGAATGTCGGAGTTCTGTCAGGTCGGGTTTTTCGTCAAAATAAAAGAACCAGCTGTGCTTAGAATTGACGTGTTTCCTGCATCCACGCTGACTTTGAAATCCTTCGTGTTCGCATACCTGAATTGGACAATGATACAAGCTGTCCGTATCTTCTTTTTCTAAGTGAAGCCGTTTTGGTTTGGGCGATGCGCCATCAATCGTAGACCAGTCGACTTTGACCTTCTTGTTCATTCTTGGAAAAGAATTACTGATTCAGCCAATAGAATTCTGTTTGCACCGCTTAGCAAAAACCGACCAAACAATCACACCCATTGGCAAACAATAGAGCCATCATTTAATTTGGAGCTTGTCGGCACTTGTCCCTACTTGCCCGAGCTTATTACCATTGTACTTAAATTCATAGCAGGGAGTTACATCCCAAATGGGTTCGGCCTTGCCCGGGCGAGCCTGTGCACACCTACAACAATGGTTGCATTGTGCGAGTTGAAATTTACTGAGGTATGCCTCTGCTTGCCATTCTCCATTATTCTTGGGTTAATTTACAAACCCAAGTTGGCATTAGTATGGCGTTGGTGTGATGGTCTTCGACCTTACCTTGCCCGGACAAGTCAAGAAGCGCCTCGAAAAGTCTGTTAGAATCTGCTATTGACTCTGTTTCGTGTTGAGTCAAACTTAAAACACTACAACAAACGCTTCGCCATGCAATTAAAAAGCGACAAAAACGTGGATGGCAAGAAAAGAAGAATGGTTCTCTTGAAGAACATGTACAAAGGAACTGTCATTTTCTTAATAGGAACCATTTTACATCAATGGGAACTAATTGTTAGGAACAAATTGTTCCGCGTGACAATAAAAAGGAACATTTCAGTCAAAACGGAACTCGCGAACGAGAACAATTGTTCCTCAAATGAATAAAACGGACCAAAATCATAAAAAGAGGAACAATACCAATGGGAACATTTGTTCCTCAGCGACTCATTTCGGAACAAAAGGTTCCTTTCAATGTTCGAAATTCGGAACAAAAGATTCCTTTTTTAGCTCTAAATGAACACCTTGTTCCTATTTTTCACAACAATTTGTTCCTTTTCATACTATAGGACCACTCCAAATGGGAACAATCGTCCCATCATGGGAACGTTCCCTAAGCAAAAATGAGAACAGCACCAAAAAACTAAAAGTCAATTTAAAAGCCAGTTAAGGGATGAAGAAAACATGCCAAAGCCTCTTAAGAATCTCAATGCTGAATAAAAACAACGGCCAAAATTGGGTTGACAAAATCCTGCTAAAACATGTAAAAACATGAAAGTAAAAATTTAGGGAAACGTAGGAGATCGTTTCCCAAACTTCCTTGTTCCCGATTTTAAAAACTCTACAATACCCGTAGGAACCAGGCAAATCTCGCCATGACTATGTTGTTATGAATTGTTATGTAGAGCAATGCCAAAAATTAGGTTTTTAGGCCCCCCAAACCACTCAAACTGGATATTTTTTTCTCAGAAGCGTTCCTCATAAGAGGAACAGCTATGGAAAGGCAAACTTGTTCCTATAACAATATCAAACAGTGCTGGCCTTAAATTTACATCAGCGAAACAAGGCGTTTATCCCAGAGCAATCTTGCTCCTTGATACAAGAGTAAGTTTTGTCTCCGTTGAAGTTATACAATTGTGGAGATCAGATCAGTTCAGGTAAGTCATAGATCACAGACATAAAAGGGAAATAACTGAAAAAAATTAAATTTTTGTTCCTTCTTTGCCTCTCATTTTTAGTGTAAGTAATGAATAAAATCAGTTACAGTAAGAATGAAGAAAAAATTCGACGAAACAATACAATGGGTTCGTTTGCCATGCGACACGGAACTTTTACAAGACATGCGGCAGTGGGGGTGTCGACGGAGGCTTTTCTGCAGCGAGACGGGATCACGCCAATGACGGTCCCTCTTGATGTGGGTGGACAACTGATTGAGAATCTGGGCCCGCCAGCCGGCCCGCTCGATGCGGTCAACGAAAGTTATGCTACAGCCACTTTTGCCCAACTCGATGGAAGCGCCACGATGAAGGGCAACATTGACATGGGGCGAAACCTTGTTACCAACATGGTTTATGCTGTGGACGACCTCGACGCCACGAACAAAAGTTTTGTCGACTCTGAAATCGCGCTTTTTTTTAAACGGGACGAAAGCGACCCGGCGCTGGGCGATCTGAATATGAATGGTTTTTCCATTGAAGATTTGAAAGACGTCAATTCCATCACCCCCGCTGACAACGCCGTTAACAAAAAATATGTAGATGAGGGGTTGCGATCCAAATTCGAGGCGATCGCGCAAAAAGACTTGAACATGAACGACAACGCAATCAAGAATCTTGCACCCCCCCCCCCCCCCTCTTGCACCTCAAGGACGCGGTAAACAAAGAATATGTGGATGAGTATTGCGTGAAAAGAGATGGCTCGAGTGCGATGTATGGGGATCTGTCGATGGCCAACCACAAAATTGAAAATGTTGGGACACCAATAGCCGACAAAGATGTTGCAGACAAAATTTATGTCGACCAGGCACCTCTTCTTCCACTTGCTGGTGGAGAAATGACAGGGGACATTGGCATGCATAACAACACGCTCGCAAACTTGAAAGACCCTGTGGCACCAAGTAGAAGGGCGACCAAGAAATATGTCGACGCAACTCACGTGGACGCCTTCGGCACCGGCCCACAAGAAAACCCCTTCAAATATCTTATGAAAAACATCAATGAATCCTCAAGTGAAAATAACATTCGGTGCACAATATTTCGAGATTTACAGCCTCTCCTCACCAAATAAACCAATCGGCGTACAGTTTCACTCTTGTTGACGACAAAGATGGGACTGAACAATATCGCTCAAGAATCAGTTTCAACCTTTTCAGGCTCCCAATCGGTTTTTATACGTGTGTCGTGGAGTTTTTCCCTCCGGAAATGAGAAATGCCAGCGTTCATGCAACTGCCGACACCCTGTCGTTTGGTGCTCAAACCAGGAACCAAGCGACAGCTACCATCGCTGGGTATGTCAAAAAAGTGCTGCACTTCCAAAAACAACATGCCGACCAACGAGAATATCTGTATCTGTATCTGCACGGGAAACCGCATTTCCTAATCCCACTGGGCGTATGGTTATCTACGGTTTGAATGGGACTGTGTGAAAAGTGCCTTCCACAGTGTTTGACCAAATTTTCTTTGCGCAAGACGGGCGGATGGTAATGCAGACTGATTTGGACCTGAATGGAAAAACTATTTTGAAACCAAAAATGGGGGAAATTTGAATTTAAATCAACATCGCTAATGATGAACAACAAATATTTTCCCCGCGTGCGGGAGCTTATGGTGTTGAAATGCAGACCGGAATTGATCAACCAAAACTTGGCAGTTTTCTTGATTTGAATGGGCAACATGTAAAAAATGAAAATGATATATTATTTGACAGTTCGAACCAACAACTTGTCTTAAACACAGACTTAAGTGCCAACGGATACAATGTGGTTGGAAAAAATGGGGGTGGTTTCGAAGTTGATGACAATGGCAGAACAAAAATGCATGGTGATTTGGATTTGAACGGGTATAAAATTCGCGAATTCATTGATTTTCATGGCGGGCGCGCCAGATTAGTGAACGATCTTGATTCGGGTGGGAGAAAAATAATGAGTGGCAACACACAACTGATGGAATATCGTCAAAATGCAATAAGATTCCTCCGGCGTTTAATTTTCCCGAAACAATGACAATTGTGTTGGAAAGTGATGTAGTTACGGGTGAAGGCACTGGCGGAGCAAATAACCGGAACTCGTGGAAATTTGTTAGAATTTCAAGATTTTGGCAACCTTACAAAGCATTTCAAAGAATATTTAATGTGACCTTGACTTCTTATAGCGGGGCTTTGCCTCATGACAGATTACTTGCCACGTGGGTGATTTTGCTACCCCCAAAGACAGATATTTCACGTTTCCGAAAGGAAATGTGTCCAAAAAATAGATGTTAATATGATAATTGAAGATAACTGCAGATATATTGCTTTTTATTTACAAAACCTGAACAGAAACAGAAACTTTCCGCACATAAATAAATCCTGTTCAAAAAACCACAACACCACTGGCGTCTGAAATTTTTTCTTAAATGTATACAATGCGGTTGCCAAACAGAAAGCCGCACCCTCTCCCTCTCAACATTTTCGACTTCAACCACATCGACCCAAACCTTCCGAAGGACACCGTCGATATGTTGATGCGTCTCTATTCTCTCTACCACAACAAACATTGGGGCTACGACAAGCTTTTCCGAACGTTTCAGCGTAGGATCTTGCTTTGCAATGTGGTTGCAGGAAAAGCTGTTTTGACTGGAGCTGTCGCGGGAGGGGTTACTCTCAATCCTGCTGTTATTGCCAGTCTGACTGCTTTCGGTGTTGTTGTCAAAATTGTCGCAACGGCGAAGAAGTACGACAGAAAGGCTGAAAAGGCAAGCTTCGCACGAGTGGAATACAAAAAAAAATTCTGGATGCCATCCGGTTCCGTCTCCGGGGTGAACCTTTCGACGAAAAAGCGTTTCTAGACAAGCTGAAAATGGTTTACGACTTCGTTTCCGACCACTGCATGGAAATCCCCGAGAAACTGCAAGCGAAGTACGCCTAACATTTCGTCGCGGAGTGCTAAGTGCTATTCAAGTCCCACCACCATCCGTTGAACCTTTCTTTCGCCCGGCGACGCGTTGCTGGGTGCATTTTTCGACGGCAGGAAAGAGGTTTGCGAGAATTTTTTTTTGCGTGGCCAAACACTCTCTGAAACTGCTTGAAAGTAATCGAACAAAAAACAAACATAGTTCACTGATCTGGGGAAAACATACTCTCTGAAACCGTGGATGAGGTTTCCCAAAACCTTCCACTGCAAAAGGTCGGTGAGTTCTCGCCTGGTGTTGACCGCGTCGAATATTTTGTGTTTCTTGAGAACTTTGCGGAGATTGGTGTATGAAACGGGGTTGGTTGTCCACCCCAACTCCTCCCTGGTTTTGTTTGGGGTGGCGAGCTCCTCAACTTTCCCACAGTGGTAACACACAAGCTCGAAAGCAACAAACTCCTTTTTCATTCTTTTGCCACAACATTCTTTTATGTCCACAATTGTGACCTCCTCCTCCTCTTCGCTTGGAATGTCGAGCTCCTCAGGTTTTCCACAGCGCCAACACATCAACCCGAAACCAACATAATCCTCAATCATTCCCTCGCCACAACACGCCATCTTTCCCACTGTTTCATATGTTCAAAATGCAAAAACACCTTTCAAAAATTTATTACAGCCCGAAAGGTTATTGGTAAGGGTTTGCTGCGGTAACTGGCCAAGCCGCAATAACGAAACAATGGCTGCAAAAACAGGCTCTTTGGCAGATTTTTCTTCCTGCACCGCGGCGCGTTCCTCGGCCGAAGTTTGATGTGCCAGCACCCAACGCGGTGCACCAAGCTGACCTGCTCTTCATGCCGCACGACAGGGTGGGACACAAAACTTTCAAATAGGCGCTGACTGTGGTCAACGCGGCCAGTTGCTTCAAGGCAGCTGAACCTCTGACCTCGAAAAATTCTGACAAAGTGGCCCGGGCATTTGAAAGGATTTAGAAACGCGGACCTCTCAAATGGCCAAAGCTGCTGCAGGTGGACCCCGGACGAGAGTTCATGGGGCTGTCTCCAGAGTCATGGAGAAGCATGGAACAAACATTCGCCGTGGGCATGTGGAAGTGCACCGTGACCAGGCGATGTGGAACGCTTCAACCGCATTCTTGCTTAGCGTCTGTTCAGACACCAGTACGCAGTCGAAATGCGGCTGCCGGAGGTTGAGCGGTCTGTTGCGTGGGTGGCAAGGCTTCTCAAGGTTGTGGCTGCTCTCAACAACCAAACCACCTGGCTGACAGGGTTGAAACCCGCAGATGCCACCCGAGACCGATCTGTTTTTGCGCAGCCAGCAACTTTGTATTCCAGACCTGTTGGCGCGGCTGAAAATAAGCTTCCCCTTGGTGTGGAAGTACGCTATCTGTTTCAACCTGGTGATTTGGAAGGTGGTACGAGAAGGGCCACAGACCCTGTTTGGTCTTTGCAAACCTTAGCGGTGGAAAGGGCCATAACTAAACCAAATCAGCCAGTTATGTATTGGCTTTCCGACGGACCAAAACGAAGCTTTGTGCGAGAAGAGTTGATGGTTGTCCCACCAAATACCAAGCTTCCTCCTGCCAAGCCTGGCTAGATGTGATGTTCGATGGGTTCTGTATGAATCCCATCCGGCAGCACCCACCGCTTGTCGTAGTAGGCGCTCAATCCCAGCTTGTGTTGCTTATACGTCATCATCCTTCCATTCTTCATTCTGAACCCTCTGTTCTCTGCTTCGTCATTTACCCCGTGCAACGCAGCTTTGAACCTTGTCCATGTCAGTCGGTTCTGCGCTTTGGTCATTCCTTTTGTGCTCAGTTTGTCCGCTGTGGTGTCTGTGGCGAAACGGGGGCCTGGTGCAAAGGGTGGGACCCCCAGACGTTTCTCTTCTTCACAAACAAACCTCGCCTTTCTCACAGGCAGACGGACCATGCGCCTGCCCGCACATTCGCGCTGAGACAACTCTTCGCCCCAAGGTACTGGATTTTTTGCCTTGTCTTGCCCTTCCATCAACTTGGCCAGCTCTTTCTCTGTGAAGTCATGTTTTATGCTCGACAACGGAGACGAAATAGCAACCACTGTGACATCAGACACTGCGACAAACTTGGAAATTAGGCAGCGAGGGCATCTTGCATATGGGGGTTTGACGGTTGAGACCATAATCGCTCTTAACCGGTATTCGTTCTTCGAAGAATTGTCTGACAAGCTGCTCCCACCAATGCAGTTTGTATTTTCAGTGACCCTTCAGAATAACGAAGAAATGATTTTCAAAACAACAAAACAGCCAGCAGAATTGTTGTTCAAAAGTTCGAACGGTGGGCCCCAAGGTTGATGCTCACAGTTGCAGGGAAAAAGATTGTTCTTGCAAATTTCACTAAACCAAAAGAGTGGGAATTTCTGCAAGAATCGATGAATGCCTCCACCCCCAGAAGGGTCGTCTCGGGTTCTTGGCTGATAACTCCTGGGATTGAATCCCTAGAACATGTTTTCATATTCTTTCAACAATCCGACAAAGTGGGTTCTTTCTCCACCAACCCGTATACCTACTTGATCAACTTTCAACAAAAGTGAGGCCAAACCGGAAATACAGAACCGACAGAAAAGATCTTGATGGAAGCGGCCTTCCTGTTCCTTTTCCATTTATTGACTTCGAAAAGTTTCGGGATGTTGTTTCCAATCCAAAACTTTTCAAAAGTCCGCAAGTTTCAGCAAAAGAAGGCCGCGAGATGGCTGCTGAATACAAAAGACAGTAGAATGATTACCAAAAACAAGGAGGGACGAGGAGTTATGGTTTGTGGATAAAATGGAAAGGTTACGAAAAAGGTCTTGCTGGCGCAGGTTTGTTTGTTCCTGGCAGCTTCGGTTTCCTAGCGTTGATCCAAAGCTTTCGTAGAGGCTGTTCCAAACCACAAAGGATACGCGGATGTCCTTCAAAAACTCTGAAAAATTATTCTCTGATTGGAAAACTCCCTCCCCCCCCCCCCCCCCCCAGAAAAAAAACAAAGGTTAGGTTGAATTTACCTGGGCATAACTTCACAAGTCCATACAACACTCGTGACCAACAGGTCAAATACAACCCTGAAACTGGAGAAATCCAAGAAATTTATCAACAACCCACCGGTGCAACAGACGCGGATGCAATGCAACACGATGTTGATTACAGCAGTTGCGCTTTTCGCAAAGAAAAATACGGCGAGGACGAGAAAAAAAGGGCAAATATGTTGCGGACCGCAAAATGGTCAAGTCTCTTGACTCGATCCCGTGGAGGGAAAGACAATGGGGCCATGCTCTGGCTCGGAACGCATCAACTCGAAGCAGAAGCTTGCCTTGGGCCTCCTCGTTGAATTTCAGTTCTTCCATTACCCGGCGAAATTCTTGAATGATTTCCCTGTTAAGATTCATTTTTTCTGCCGCGAAAAAAGTGAAGATGTTACATGTGGCAATCATGCTTACTATGTATTTCAGATTTATTTCGTTCAAATTTTTGCAAACAGAAATGTGGCGAAAAAAAATGCAAGATGTCGCGGGCTCGAAACCTTCAAGATGGCCATCTGCTGCTCTGCGGTGAGATATTTTTGTCAAGCAGCCGAATTTTGGTCGAGTTTACCGCAATTTTTGCTATGATCGAAACCGATGAAACAAACACCGTAACCCCCGCGAGCCTGTTCCAAATCTCTTGCATGTTCTGACAGGAAAAGATTAACAATTTGGGGCAGCATATGGGCAAGTTGTGGGGCATAAACAACTAGGTTGACAGCGAACAGACTTCCCAAACAAATGCCATTCAAAGTCCACAGATTCATCTTGCTTATGATAATTAAAGAAAAAAATTTGGAGCCGCGGCAAAATGTTTTGATTTGTGTGAGTCGAGTTTGTGACACAATGCAGTCATATGTATTTCAAATTTTTTGCTTCCGCATCTTCAAAGGAAATTGGAAAATATTGATGTTCCACACCGTTCTTGAAATCATTCGTAACAAAGATCTCCACGCCAGCAGAAATTACATTTTCTACATTTTGTGACTTTGGCGATTTGTTCTCGCACTTCACAATAAGGGGCGCATCAGCCCACTGAGTTTTATTACGTTCAATCATTTCAGTCAAAACATGACAGAGAATCTTCTCTTGCAGTTCAGGAGGAAGGCTTTGAATACGTTTCTCCAACAAATCAATTGCGATACACATGCGCCACTAAATGTCTAATTGGGTTTCCATTTTTTTCAAAAACTTCACACATTTTCCGAAAAATGTCTCGAACTTCTTTGCTCAACTTCGGAACAAAAACATCAAAAACAATTCAGACAATTGTGTGAAACCAAACAATCAACGGCGGGTGATTTTCTTTCAAAACAACTGGCACTTGAGACTATATTTAGCTTCATGTAATGGCTGAGTTAAAAAAAAAAAGACTGTTTTGTCTTCACAAAAATGGTAAATCCCCGTCTTTGTTTTAATACACATATATTCCTGAAGGCTTAACTTTTTTCATGCCCAAGGAATGTAAACAGATCTGAATAACGTCATGATGTTGGTTGCCAAGGTTATCTTATCATATTGAATTCCTGTTTCCCTTAAAAGAGGTTACGCAAAGGTTTCCTCTTCACAGAATTTCAAAATAAATACCTCGCAGCCCACCAAAGCCGGTTAAAGCCTCCGCAGAATATATTCCAAAATAAAATTGAACGATACACAAAAATGTCCACTCTCTAAATGCATTCTTGGGGTTAAAAAAAATCACACAAATTTCGCAGGGCCACTAATGTTCAATTGGGTTTCCAGTTTTCAAAAACTTCGCAAACTTCTCGCGCAATGTCTCGAACTTCTTTGTTCAGTTTTGAAACAGAAACGTCAACAACGATCCAAACAATTGTGTAAAACCAAGTAATCACTTATGTTGAACCACCTTCTCAAATGTTCAAAAGGCTGTTAACTGCGACACGGTTTTCAAAAGTTCGGCACGAACAAGGTCCCACCCCTTTTTCTTTATTTTTCCCATTGCTCTGCCAATGAACAATTTGAACTTAATTTCCCTGACCTCTGGAACAGCTGTGACAACGCGCAACAACTCGATATCCATTTCGATGCCGGCTTTTGGTGCAGTATATATTCAGAAATAAAATCGAAAGATAGACAACAATGCCCACTCACTAAATGGGCGCTCCCCCTCCCCCGCCGCCCCTTTTCTTCCAACTCCCTTCCCTTTTGTTGTTTCCTCAAGTAGTTTTATGCGAATTCGACAAATCACCACTTCATCCAGATTCAGTTTTTTCCTGGTTTTAACCCTCCAGCCTTCAAAACTAAGGCACGCCGAAGTTTTGTAGGCTGGGGGGGGGGGGGGGGGGTGTTAAAATCAGGAAAAAACTGAATATAATGAAGTGGTATTTGTCGAATTCCCATACTACTGCTTGTGTCAAGCGACTCTTCTGCTGCTGAGCTCAATCATTGGGATTGGTATCAGCAAGATCACTCAGACAAATTTCGTGGATCAAAATCTACATGGACGTGAATGTGGGTCTTTACTTTGCCGTATTTTCTTACGAAGACAACTGCCTGTTTTCTAATGCGTGTGGGCTCAATTTCTACCAAACGAGATCACTAAGTAAAAACCTGCACTGAATTAAGCGGTCGCTAATTCGCAGCGACTGGAAACGAGTCTGTGGAAAGCTGTCCTGCGCTGCTCTTAAGCAAAATCTGACTTAAACTACAACTAGACGGTTTTGATCGCTGTGTTAAAGATATGTCAGTACTTTCAATACATATGTAGCATAAGTTCCATTTGTTTTCGCTAAAAGGCAATTTCAGACAATAATGGACAAAAGTGTTGACACATTTGGGCAAACTAATCGTTTTCTATCAGCGTCCTTCCGCAACTGAAAGAAGTTCTTTTTCGTCGACAACCAACCCCCCCCCCCCCGACTTCTCCCTCCTTTTAATGTTGAACAAGACGCTCTATGATCGTTTACTCGGGATACCTTGTGATGCAGGAGTAGATGCAAGCTGGATGAAAACCATCCTGTTGAAAATTGAAAATGTTTTGGTTTTGGGTTCGCACAAGGTAAATACGTTTTTTTTGGTAGGAGCAAAGCACGGAAAACTGATTTGAGAGTGGAGAGAGGTCTATGATTAAAACACAAATAGATCTGTGCAAGAGCCCATTACTATGATGATGGGCTCCTGATCTGTGGTAACATTTGTTTGTTTATCTCAAAAGAGCTCTAAATACAGAATTTTCCTTGCGTTTGTGGCGGGAAGGAGATAGAGCTATGTCAAATAAACAACCCAATGACCCAATTTGGTTACGACTCATTGCATTTTGCCAAGATGTTTACGTTACCAAATAACTCGCAATGAGGGAACTTTGTATTTTTTGACAATGTCGTCCCGATCTAACCTAAAACTACTTAAGGTAATTCCCCTGAAAGGGATGTATATTAAGATTTTTTTCAGACTTGGCACAATTGATAGTCATGCATAGGACATTGAAAAAATGCAATAAAAAGATGGGGTCACCGTGCTTGTTTTTGCCCTGCATACTCGTTGTTCTAACTGTTTTTACGGAGTTGTGCGGGAAATGTTCGAAGCATAAACAACTGAAGAAAGCTGTTATGCAGCAAAAACTATGAATAGTAGTGAAAACTAGGGCCTAATTGTTTTTTTTGGGTTATATTCTTTTCGTATTGTGATTTCAAATTGCCCGATCTTCCAAATAATGTGAGGAAATTGGACCACTTCGTCATCATCTCAAACTCCTTCCTGGCTCCAAACGCAGTTTCACCCCATTTATATATAAATAATCAAACTTCTTCTATCAAACTTTTTTTCTCCTTGAAATATGATTTTCGTGTGCCTATTACGAGTACATTACACCAATAAAAAAGGGGGGTCACCGTGCTCGTTTCTTTACTACACGACGACAAAGGGAAAATCTCATCTGAAAAAGCTCAAGGTCAAGGCAAATTCGCAATGTTTCTAGTGTACGCGCGCAGTAAGGATGCGCCATGCAATTGAGAGGAATCACCTTAAGTGGTCGAAACTTATTTGTAATATATGTGTTGCCCTTTTGTGTTCATTGCATCCGTATTTTGCGACATTTAAAGATCGTGTGTTCCCAAGTTTGTCTTGAGGATACTTACATTCTCAATTACAGACTCTATTTTTATTGGCCACTACACACCACAATGTAAATATGAGATTGTTGCTTTTCTCAGACGTTTTCTCAACCTTAAGAGACGTATTACTATCGTCTTGTTGAATGCTCAAGTTGTCTTGATTTCTTTTCTGATTTTTGTCTTTCTTTTCATTTCTTTCGCCCCCAGTTTCCTCTCAGACATTTTGTCAAAAGTGCATGGGTCAGCAGGTCACGTTACATTACACAGCCAGTCAAGCGTAAAGTATCCAATCATACAATTTTTTAAAATAGTATTTCCAAATACGTAACGTAACGTTTACAAGTCTTTTCATGCCGCGGCTTTAGCTGGGGTATTCTTCGAATTCAATGGCGAATTTTAACTTTATCTGAACTTTCACATGATATGGAGAATGGTTTTATTTGATCATTCACATTCACTTTATCCAAAAACTGAGAAAAACGACGCATGAATTTTACACAGCTTTCAGCGGACCAAACAGACTGTGAAAAAATCATCGGTAGTTTTTGTCACGTTTGTACTGACTGATACCTCAACCTTCTTTGCTAACTTCATGTAATTATAATAACTTAAGAGCTAGGTACTCCATTTGTATGTACATCGATCGATTTGAGAATTCCTGCTGTACGACCGACGCTCGATTTGCATTTGAAACCTCCGCCATACGAACATCGTGTATGTGTTTTGCGCGTCCCATAAAGAAATCGGTTATCCGCACGCAACATCTTCAGTAATCCAAGCAATACAGTCCACCACAAAGGCTGAACAGAAAGAGATTTGTGAGTCACGTAGCTCTAGGCTCTTGATGGTGCAATAATGAAGCAAGGCTTTGTACCTTGGACGACGATGAAAACACCGCCAAGTGCTTTCTATTGTACATTGGCCAATGAAAACACCACCACGTGCCTTCTACTGTGCATTGGCCAATGAAGACGCTGCCACGTGTTTCCTATTGTGCACTTTGCTGCACAAAAAAAAAGGAAGACTAAAAAAAGACCGAAATCTAACATGATTTTTAACTCGGTATCCCGAGTAAATACGCTACGTGGATACTGGCACGTGGTTACAAGATTAAAACGGGGAGGGGAGGGGTGTTGAAATGTGAGAACTGGAGATTAGAAAACTCACGCGTTTAATGAGTAAGGTTTTTTTAGGGGGTGTCTGTACTACTTTTGCCCATGATTGTAGCTTCTGGGAGGACCAATGAAGACATACTTATGAACATTACCTAATCTGTATCACCTGCCATCATTTTACGAATTCCTCCTCCCTCATTGAAAGCCATGAATAAAATAATAAAACAAACAAATTAAAGACGCTTGTTGCCTGATTTTCCCATTTTTCACAAGGATCAGTGAAGAAAAGACAAGAACAGTAATCAAAATAGGACAAGGTATGCTTTGTCAGAAATAGATTTCGTTATGCGCACGTGATTTGTACTCTTTGTCTAGTCATCCAATCGGAGCACGATGTCTTGATTGAAATCTGATCTCGGAATTCTACTTTACACATGTTGTAGATCCGAAAGAGAATCGGTTAGAAGATAAGTCGGAAAATCAGTGAAAACATTATTCGGAAAGTCTTAAATCTGTTGGGAGAACATAAAGAATAAAGTCTCGTGGAAGTCTAGAGGATTTATTTTTCCTTCTTCACAACTTTATTTGTTATCAGACTTAACTGGAAACTCAGTTTATAAAGATCTATCACTACAGGTATAAAGGGCCAGCTTAACGGGAATGTTTATTGACCAAACAAAATAATAAACATTTTACTGTTTGGCGTCGGTTCTTGGTCATTTTTGATGTTGTTTGATAGTGTTTGTTAAAATTTGAACAGCAACAACTTAAAACAGATTTTGTTCTCGTGTTTGGTAGGTGATGCTCACGGCAAGGAATGAGGGATATGTGAGGGCGGAGTCACTTCAAAGCCGTCTCGACAGCTGTCAATTTCTCTCTTTCTTTGGCGAGATGCTATTGGATGATCGTTGCCGTAGAAATTTGGAGGCGGTCTAAAATAAAAAATAAATAATAAAAAAGATGGCGGCCCTGTCAAGAAAAATCAAATCATATTAATTTTATTCATTATAAGCTCGATAGGGTGAGGAGTGGTTACCCAATCTGCTGAGCCAGGGGCTCATGTATTAAACGTCCTAGTACTCCGGATCGAATTGGAATTTAGAAGTTAGAAGTGTTGGTTTTTGAGGAGAGGGGAAAACCGGAGTACCCGGAGAAAAACCTCTCGGAGCAGAGACGAGAACCAACAACAAACTGAACCCACATATGACGTTGAGTCCAGGAATGGAAACCCGGGCCACATGCATGGCACACGTCTGTGGCAATTAGTGTCGCTTTCAAACAAGCACAACACAGTCGCGATTAGCATTTTTCTGTACAATCTCAATAGACCACCGTACTATAACAAGGATACTTTGTGAAGAGGTAATTGAGACTCTGAGTGAGAGCTGTGCCCAGTTTTAAGAGCAAACGAGCATCAAAGCACTACCTTGCCGGCATCGCTGGACGAAAGGCTATTAAACGAATGCTTCGAGTTGAGTGATTCCACCCGATGACTGATCGAATTATGCCGACGATAAGCCTCCAAAACCAGACTAAAAGTCAGGCTCTCGATCGTGCAACATGGAAACTATAAACCAACGGTGTAAGTATCAAGGACGAGTAGTTGACTGATCGCATTTCCGAACACTTTCCGATTGTTACCCGAACTAACTTACTTACTAACAGAAGTAATAGCAAAGTGGATACTTGAGAATGACTATATGAAAATCATATATTTTAACTGCGGATTAATGATTGAATGTGACTGATCATCGCAGTAGTGAAAATAAAGCCTGAAAAAAGTAGGTAGCGTTCATAACTGCGATGATCAGTCACATTTAATCATTAATCCGCAGTCGAAATATATGGTTTTCATATGGTCATTCTCATATATTCGCCACTCACGAGTATATTACGAACCAACAAAACGACCATCTCCCAGATGGCTTGTTAGCTCAGTCGGTAGAGCGCTGTACCGGTATCGCGGAGATCGTTGGTTCGAATCCCGTACAAGCCTGAATTTGTTTCAGGCTCTATTTTTACTACTGCTTAAGTAGTGTTCATAACTGCGATGATCAGTCACATTTAATTGATTAAAGTGGATACTGTTGCCATAGGAACAGTAGCCACAAAATTGCTCCTGTGGAGCAGCTCGTAAATGCAGAGGATACATTTTGAGGCTGCGTCCACCAAAACCATATAAACTCTTGAATATTTTTTACGATTTCTGCGATATTCGTAAAAAATGGGGAAACAAAGTGATTTTCACCTCAGTTATTTCCAAATAGTAGGTGGATGGCGGGATTTTATAGTTTTCACAAAACTGAAAATATTTCAAAGAGTTTATATGGTTCTGGGGGGACGCAGCCTCAAAATTAGAGACATTTGTATGGATTTTGAACTATGTTTTAAAGTCCATAACTTGGTTTCTGTTCAACCTAAAAGCATCAAACTTGGACAAATGGCCAATCTTAAATTGGTTAAATTTTGAAACTCGCCGCAGTTCGCTGCGCAACTCCGAAATGGTCCATTCAAGGAATACATGGCGCATATTCGTATGCTAATCTATACGTCGATTTCGCCGCAACATTTTGCTGGGCACACACCAGCTACAACCAGTTGCAAAAATACTTGAGACACTACACTAAATTCTGACTAAATAGAGATCACCCACCCCCCTCCCCTTATGAACATTGTAGGGCCAAATTTTTTCTTGGTGGAAACGCGAGGCCAGGCAGAAAATGTGGTCCAGCAACATTGCTTAGGGGAGGGGGAGGAGGGGAGTCTGGCCTGCCGTGTAGCAACTGTCAAGGGACAGTTTTAAGAGAAAAGTGTTTTTTTTTATTGGAAGTGTCTCAGCATTTTTGCCACTGATTGTCTGAATGAGTTGTCCTTGTATAGGCGTTCTGTTACGTACCCAATCGATGAAGTGGTATACTTTTGTGATGTTATGAGGTGATTGTAAAAACAGGTGATTCAATGTCATACATTATAAGGCTTTATGTTGGCAAATAACCAACGCTCAAAGTGTATTTTGCAGCATTGCGGTTATGACATAATGGCATATGGCCATAATTTTGGGACACCTTTCTATGTAGAGAAGTGTAAAACTAGGTGACGTAGGTCTATCCGCTTTCAGAAATGATGTATGAACCGGTGTTAGATCGACCATATGAGGGTTTGTTTACGTTCGTGGAAATTTACACGATCACACGTTCTTCAGTGACCGCGTGCCGTTTAAAGGGCAAGCCATCGGGGAAGCTTTCCGCTGAAGCAAATCATCTTCTGCTAAAACGAAATTCTGATAGAGGTTCACTTTTAAAAAGGAGATAAAAGTTCCTTCCTTTTTAAAGACATTTTGGTGTCGCTTTCATGCTTAGACTAGAGAACCTTTGCGTCTATTGGCGTACTGTGAACGGAGGCTGGCAACTTTCGCAGTCATCTTTTTCTTTTCAAAAATTCGGTAGGTATGCAATATCTCTATGCTACATCAGCAACGTTTTCGATACGAGTTAACTCGCCAGTACCCTTACGAATAGCAAACAGTTTGCCGCCAACGTCTTTTACAGCTCCAGCGCGAAATCGAATGTAGCCTGTTGTGTCAAAACGCACAGACTCAAAACTGCACCAATTCCAAGGCGCTTTCTGCGCACACTTCCGGATCAATTAGAACGCTAACAAGTCTGCTGTTCTCTTGAGTAAGACTTCAACTTTGAAAATACCTCTTCTGCAGCCATGTAGTCAGCTTTCACTTCTAGAAAGCGATGTTTAATCTTGTACATAAATCGGACAACCAGTTGCAAAAGTACTTGAAACACTACACTAAATTTCGACTGAAAAGAGATCACCCATCCCCTTCCCCTTATCAATGTTTTAGGGCCAAATTTTGTCGTCGTAGAAACGAGAGGCCAGGCAGAAAATGTGGTCCAGCAACATTGCTTAGGGAAGGGGGAGGAGGGGAGTCTTGCCTGCCGTATAGTAATTGTCAGGGGACAGTTTTAAGAGAAAAGTTTGTGTTTTATTGGAAGTGTCTCAACATTTTTGCAAGTGGCTGTGGCATATACTTTGTACAAGCACATACAGTTAAAGCTATGCCTGCTTGAGTAACGCAAGTGGTATAAAATCACCCTATAATAAAAATGCTGTACTCACCAAAACGTATTAAATGAGCGTATCCTCGATCGGTGTGATCATGAGGAGAAACTCGAAACGTTACGAATATTGACAGGTTTCAAGAACTGAAAGTCTACTGACAAATCAATCGTACCTGTTATCGTCTCAATCAAAAGTGATCTGCACGTATTCGGTCATTTATTAATTAACTCCGAATATTCTTTTGTTACACGTTTTTGGTTAACGGACACGCATGAAGGCAAGGAATCTACGCGCTTCCGGCCGTAGAGTCAATGAAAGGCGAGACATTTGTATTCGCGAAGCTTTGGAGAATTTTTCGAAACACGTGAACTGTCCATTGGATTTGAAACCAAAACAGCGTCTGGTAGTCGATAACGTACTTCACAGCAAAGATATTCTCGCTGTTTTGCCTACAGGATTTGGCAAAAGTAAACTTATGACTCAGCAGGACTTATCAAGTTTTTGCTGCCGCTGCTGCAATCGAAAGAAGTCGTCTGACAGTATTGGTTGTATTCTGATCAAGGACCAGGTCGCCGAAGCCGGAAGTATGGGGATGTCTGCTGCTTCAGTTTCCGAAGGATTTAATCTCTAGCGAGTTAAATCTCTTGTTTGGATCAGCCAAGAAAGTAATCGACAAACACTTTGTCAACACCTCACTCTCCAGCACAGCAAACTTTGAATTTACCAAGTTCAATGTGGCCTCAATACTGAAGCTGAAGCCTTCCCTGGGATTTCGCATTTTTGTAGCACATGGTAAAGTAATTCGGAAATGGCCTATTTTGACATAGATGTCCGTAGAAATGACAAAAATGTAGTATCAACCTTCCAGTTTAGATCGGTCAACAATCACTCGAAACGCAGGGCTGTATATAAGCGCCATATCACACCGAAATCCTTGCTTGGCTAAGCAAAAACAAAACCCTAAGCTGCCTTGAAATTTTTATAGTTTACTTTCTATTTCCACCGAGGAAGCCTTCTTCAATTAAAGATTCTTAGCGGCAAAACATCATCCAGTTAAACAGCATCGAAGACAGAGTTATTATTGCAATCTTGCCAAACCTCAGAAGCTGAAAATAACTCTAACGTTAACAAGGTTTGCTTTGGTAGGCGAGCGCAAGCATTGAAAAGGAAAACTGAGTTCGCATGCCTACGCTAAAAAAAGTTGTCCTATTCCTCCTAAAATCCGTTGTAAAGTTGTCCAATAAAACTTTATTCCATGCTTTCCATGGGCCTGGACGCGTCGGGAAAAAATGTTAAATTTTGTAAAAACCTTACATACTTTGGCGTACTCTGGGTCCCAGAGGTCTTTTTGTTTGTTTGTTTGTTTGTTTGTTTGTTTGTTTGTGTGTGTGTGTGTGTGTGTGTGATCTGTCAGCGGCGAAGTAGAATTTGCATGTGGAAAGATAACCGATAAAATTTAAATTTCAGAATTTCAAACATCCTGAGGAGCAAACAAGGAAAAATTATTCAGAACTAAACTTTCTTCCAAATTGAGGAGATTATTGTTGGAAAAATGGCCAATATCCTATTCTGATAAGCACACTGTTACTTTACGCTTCGAAATCGCATGTTTTGACGTTTGTGTCACTTTTTTCTGGCGCTCTCTAAAATTTAATTTTTTTAGAAGCCCAAACATGTTATTGCGGTTTACTGCTTTTTCGCTGGGCGAATTTAATGTGACAACAGACCATATAACAAGTGAGAATTCGCGGTTTTTGCCCCGTCGAAATCGGCAAAATCCTTAAAACTAATAAAAAATCCCTTAAATATTTCCTATGTTGTGAAATACGACAAATTAGGTAACAAAATGTTCATTAACATGCGTCATTTTCAGTGAGATAATCAATGTTTACATTCACCTTTTTTTTACATTTTAGGGTTGGTGCAAGCAATGAGTTTGTGGACCCTGGGAAAGCTGATGTGAACGCCTCAGAACAGATGTTTATATCGCCGTTCGAGCAAACCAATTATTTTTGTTCTGAAATACTTGAAGCTCGTGTTTCTCAGCGAAAAAATTATATTGTTAATTAATGGTACTAGGCAAAGGGTTCCACTGACAAAATTTGAGGGATTTAGTTGTGCCAGAAAACGTTCTCTGGCTTTTTTAATTTTCCACACATTAGTCTGTTATTTTTTTCCCGCGAATTTTTCAGCTCACGGCAAAAAAATTACAAACAAATGTATGGAAAAATTCAAAAAGCCAGAAAACGTTATCTGGTACGGCTAAATCCCTCAAATTTTGTCCGCGGAACCCTTATCGTAGTACTATTAATTAGCAACATATTTTTTTTTGCTGGGAAACAGGCACTTGACGCATTTTTTTTGACAACGAATTTGCATACAAACACTCTAATTTCTCTTCTGTTTACCTACCCGTCAAGATGGTGTCTGAAAGTCTCGATTTTTTCATTTCGCACACTTACAGGAAATATTTACGGACAGCCGCACGTAACAACTTAATTGACTCAACGGTCATTATTTTTTTTCTACGTTTTCCATTTTTGCTTTGGTCTTTGTAGAATTGTTTGCGGTTAGACAGGCTAAGTGTTATTACAAGCATGCCTCCAATTTGGTTAATTAAACAAACGTCACTACAATACTCTTCTAAGTCTACAAGATTGTATTATCTTTTACATCAATTACTTACAGACACACGTAGGAGCAAGCGACACAACCAGTAATAAGACTGCAAGGTGCATCTCAGCCTGAAGAAATTCAAAACAGACAATTAGTGAATAATCATTTTATTTATTTTGATGCCCGTGGTTTGAGGACAGAAAATAAGGAGAGAGAAGAGTTTTCGTTTCCTTATTAGGAGTAAACATCTGAATCCAATTCGCAACTCGACAAAGTTGAAACCTCGGTAGGATCAACTGCCGACACTCTACCCAAATGTATGTATTAGCTTCGTCACATCAAACGTTACATGTCAGTTTTAGCAAATCCGCAAACCGAAGCAATGAAGAGCGAAATTTGGGATTGAGTGAGGCAGCGAGTTAATGAATTGTGTTGAGTCACCTAGTCAATTCTTGTGAGACAGGAAAATTGGACGACTAACCTAGACGCTGTTTACTTTGACCTAGAGGGACAACAGAGAAAACAAAGCTTTCAACTATTCCGAATAATTTACCGAATAAAGAAACAGGAAATTGGAAAACCCTCTTTTAATGCTACCAATGGCGCGAGTGAAGTGAAAGTTCTTGGAAATTTTAATTTGACATACGTAGAAACTTACAAGAAACTAAAAGAATCTAAGGCAGATGGTCCTTAACATGAAAGTGGTGCGAGGCGAAAAAAGGTTATCCGCCAACCGGTTATTTCAGTTGGTAGAGCACCGGACTTCCGTGTGCGCGGTTGGCCCAGCTTTACACCTCTGCCAGACTAGCACTCAGGGTCTTTATATAATTGAGGAGAAAGTGCTGCTATGGAAATAACATCTGCAAACGGTCACATTTTCTAATCTTCCCTGACAAGGAAGATAACGACGCTTGTTCCTAATAATCTATGAGACGTTAAGGAACCTACGCACTGTTCGAAAACAGTAGAGGCGTCGTCCCTGGTGTGGTGGTCTATTTCTATCTGTGATTTCATCTCTGTCTTTCACATTCATGAGTAGGTTGGGTTGGCGGGCGAGATCAAAATGTAGACTGGTAGCTGCTAGCGGCGCGTTTAAATGCTGACGTCAGATCTCACCCAACAGAAGAATTGTAAATCGCCAACGGACTATGCGATATGACCCATATATAAATACATTCCTTTACTTTTATCATACACGACTTTATGTTGTCCAGATGTTGCTCTCCTAGGTGGTTGTAAAAAAAAATAATTAAAATAAAATAAAATACAATAAAATAAAATAAAAAAAAGGAAAAGAAAAAAGAAAAAAAAAGAGAAATATTTCTTCGAGCGATAATTATACGATTGATAGCCATAACTCGGTACAGCAAAAATAGTGTAACCCTCATTTTAGTAGCGCCAAACAAAACAAAGGAGGCAAATCTGTCCTTGTTACATCGAACGCATTGTGCTTATAATGATGCCCGAGGCCTGTGTTTTTTTTCGCAATAACAATCCATAGAATCCCTACCAACATATATCCCTGTAGAATTACAAAATCCCAAAGTCAGCGGGTATTCCAACATGGGTCTCCTGCTCGAAAGGCGGCAGCTATACCCGCTCGACCATAAACACACAGCATATAAAATTACTTAGGCATATTGCTGGTTTGCAGGCGACGTCACGGCAGCCATGGTGGAGGTCAAGAACAATGGTCTTTCTCTTCGCTTGGAACTAAATTCTACTTTTATGTAAATTCTTCGAAAAAATTTCTATTGTTTTGAGCTCCAACATGGCCGCCCTGTCACGTGGATGCAAACCAAGAATTAAGGCATGGTTAGAAGACTAATTGACATAAAATAATAATTAAACATTGTGTAGATATAAAAAGCATGGCTGCTCCTCCTTGTTTGGGTTGGTCCCCGAAAACGATCAGGGACTCATGAACCCGTGGGGTCCCCAGTCAGTATTATTACAACATCTCCCCTCTAGAAGGATTCAATGAATTTTTCCAGCTTCCTGACTTCTCCTCCAGATCTCGTAGTAATTGGTGAATTTTGTGCTTGTACCTAGATTCTCAATGGTGCGTCTTCTTTTCGGAGTGGCCGTTCCTCAGTTTCAGGTAAATTTGAACTAGTGGGGGAGCCGCCAAGCTGGGAAGCCACAGGATGACGCAGCTCTGGATGCATGAATTGATCATTTGGAACTGAGATGATCTGTCTCTTATTTCTTCTATAGATACGCCCCTGTTCATCTTCTAGGAGATACGACCTTGGTAACACTTCTGGTTTGCGCCACTGTTGCTCCCGATTTGGACTAATTCGCACTTTGTTCCCCATCTCAAGTGGAGGCAAGTCTCTACTCTGTTTGTCATAGTTACTCTTAGAAATGTCCGGACAAAGTTGAAGTGCTTTCACAACTTGGTCAGGGTCCACTTCTTGGGGTAACAAGAGACTTCGATGGTTTCTTTGTTATGTTTTGTTAAGGACATATACTGTACCTGCAGTGAACTGCCTATAAGCATTTCTCTATGGTACAAATAAATGATTTATACTGTATTATGAGATGATACTTATCATATATATAGTATATTCAGATAAAATTCATATGAAAATATAAGAACCTTGGTAGCCTAAATTTGCTTTAAGTACCATTTATATAAGAACCTAATTAGGCTAAATTGGAAAATTCAGGTTCTTATATGTGGGCTATTACTGTATTACACATTCTAAAAACTAAGAGGTGAAATTTAAACGTGGCCCAAAGCTAACCTAATCAAATAAAATCAAATAATTGTCTCTTATAAGTCACCCCTGCTTTGAGATTGACACCAGAAATAAACAAGTAAAATTGAAATACAATCCAAAGCTAACCTAATTAAATTACATACTTGCCACTAACAAGCTACAATGGGGGACAAAAGTCTTAGGACAATTAGTACGATAAGCCCAAGCAATGTTGTAGTTTGTGCAGCCCTGTACCGCCTTACCCTATCCTAAACGTCTTTCTTGATCCCAACATTGTTTGGAGGGGGGAGGGGAGGGCCATTCGCGGTATCTACGTGGTTAGAGAAGTGCATATTATGTGACATCTGATTATTTGATAAGTTAAGGATGTGGAAGGAAGGTTTTCCATAACCATTCCAAGGATTTTTGTCCTCCATTGTACATCTGATTTAAAATTGACACAAATAATGTAATATGTGCTGGGTATACACTGTAAACTAGCTGGTCATCTGCTAAGCCAGGTGGAGTATGGCCGCCATGTTGGATTATTAGGATTATTATTAGGATATTATTAGTTATTGGGCAACACCACCGTCGTCGTGCGTACGTGCCCACGAGCAAAATAAATAAAAAATAAATGATTTATACTGTATCATGAGATGATACTTATCATATGTATAGTATATTCAGATAAAATTCATATGAAACTATAAGAACCTTGGTAGCCTAAATTTGCCTTAAGTACCATTTATATAAGAACCTATTTAGGCTAAGTTGGAAAATTCAGGTTCTTATATGTGGGCTATTACTGTATTACACATTCTAAAAACTAAGAGGTGAAATTTAAACGTGGCCCAAAGCTAACCTAATCAAATTAAATCAAATAATTGTCTCTTATAAGTCACCCCTGCTTTGAGATTGACACCAGAAATAAACAAGTAAAATTGAAATACAATCCAAAGCTAACCTAATTAAATTACATACTTGCCACTAACAAGCTACAATGGGGGACAAAAGTCTTAGGACAATTAGTACGATAAGCCCAAGCAATGTTGTAGTTTGTGCAGCCCTGTACCGCCTTACCCTATCCTAAACGTCTTTCTTGATCCCAACATTGTTTGGAGGGGGAGGGGAGGGCCATTCGCGGTATCTACGTGGTTAGAGAAGTGCATATTATGTGACATCTGATTATTTGATAAGTTAAGGATGTGGAAGGAAGGTTTTCCATAACCATTCCAAGGATTTTTGTCCTCCATTGTACATCTGATTTAAAATTGACACAAATAATGTAATATGTGCTGGTATACACTGTAAACTAGCTGGTCATCTGCTAAGCCAGGTGGAGTATGGCCGCCATGTTGGATTATTAGGATTATTATTAGGATATTATTAGTTATTGGGCAACACCACCGTCGTCGTGCGTACGTGCCCACGAGCAAAATAAATAAAAAATAAATGATTTATACTGTATCATGAGATGATACTTATCATATGTATAGTATATTCAGATAAAATTCATATGAAACTATAAGAACCTTGGTAGCCTAAATTTGCCTTAAGTACCATTTATATAAGAACCTATTTAGGCTAAATTGGAAAATTCAGGTTCTTATATGTGGGCTATTACTGTATTACACATTCTAAAAACTAAGAGGTGAAATTTAAACGTGGCCCAAAGCTAACCTAATCAAATAAAATCAAATAATTGTCTCTTATAAGTCACCCCTGCTTTGAGATTGACACTAAAAATAAAGAAGTAAAATTGAAATACAATCCAAAGCTAACCTAATTAATTACATACCTGTCACTCACAAGCTACATCTGATATAAAATTGACACAAATAATGTAATGTGTGCTGGTGTACACTGTAAACTAGCTGGTCAGCTGCTGGGCCAGGTGGAGTATGGCCGCCATGCTGGATTATTAGGATTATTATTAGGATATTATTAGTTATTGGGCAACACCACCGTCGTCGTGCGTACGTGCCCACGAGCAATACCGCTAGCCATTCTTACCATGAGAAAAGCAGTTGACGGGTTTCTATAGGTATGGTGCTCCACTTGGAAGCCCTTCGGGCCGCCGGAGCTCCGCTATGAATAAAATTAATTGAAAGACTGCATGTAGGAGAAGGAAGTCCAAAGGATGTGTACATTGATGAGAAAGAGCTTACTTTAAGTTTAATTTTAGGTTTTAAGTTTAATAATACTTTGTCATGCGAATACATTTAAGTTGATACAAAAAAAAAAGTGCATGACTGGAGAATAATTGGGAGAAAGTAAATTCCCATACAAAGAATATTATATAATACAGTAATAGCCCACATATAAGAACCTGGGTTTTAAGAACCTGTTAGGCTAAACTTTTCATTTTAAGTCTCCTCTACATAAGAGCCTATTAAGGCTAAAATTTTAAGTTAGGTTCTTATCAGTGGGGTTGCTGTAACAGTGTAAAGGTAGAAACTGCTGAATGAGTTTCTTTGTTATGTTTTGTTAAGGACATATACTGTACGTGCAGTGAACTGCCTATAGGAATTTCTCTATGGTACAAATAAATGATTGATACTGTATCATGAGATGATACTTATCATATATATAGTATATTCAGATAAAATTCGTATGAAAATATAAGAACCTTGGTAGCCTAAATTTGCTTTAAGTACCATTTATATAAGAACCTATTTAGGCTAAGTTGGAAAATTCAGGTTCTTATATGTGGGCTATTACTGTATTACACATTCTAAAAACTAAGAGGTGAAATTTAAACGTGGCCCAAAGCTAGCCTAATCAAATTAAATTGAATACTTGTCTCTTACAAGTCACCCCTGCTTTGAGATTGACACTAAAAATAAAGAAGTAAAATTGAAATACAATCCAAAGCTAACCTAATTAAATTACATACTTGTCACTCACAAGCTACGTCTGATTTAAAATTGACACAAATAATGTAATAGATCGGACTTAAAACTGCTTAAAGAAGGTGCATGCATGATGTTCGATGGAACACCATTCCAGTCTGGTATGTAGCGATTATAAAAAGAAAAGCTGAAGGCATATATATATATATATATATATATATATATATTTACCCAGGCGAAGCCTAGAATCGGAGCTGCACACTCTCACCGAGCAACTTCGCATGGCTTTATTTGGGCCAGTTTAATTTGTGTCCAAAACAATTGAGCAGCAGCAGGGAAAACTAAGAGTTTTCGATAGCAAACGTTTGCAAAAAAAGACAGACATTCGCGAGTCCTAACTACTTTCAGATGAAAGCGTAACGGAATTCAAAGCGAATAAAAAAAACACTACAAGCGAACAAAGTACGATGCGAGTGTTTTGCTCGATGAAGGAGAAGGTGGAGAATTTAAAAAAGACTAGCTTGTAATAAAAATAGCTTTTACTGATTAATCTAGAAAAATAAGTATTTAGTTTTGACATAAATGCCCGTAGAAAAGACAATAAAGGGTAAGAACTGATCGTTAAGAGCAGTCAACAGGAATTGACCGCGGTTCAGAAACAACAGAACAAACATAAGTATTACAAGAAAACAAAGCACAATACGAATAATATTTCTTCGAAGACTCTTGGAGAAGGTGGAGAAATTAGACAAGTAACAAAAATTGCTTAGCAATTTTGACATAAATGTGCGTTGAAAAGACAAAAAAGAGGTCCACACCTGATCATTTAGAGCAGTCAACAGGAATCACTGAGGCAGCAATCACTCGGAACGCGACAGAGCTGAATAATAGCGCCATTTCCCACAAAATCTTTCCTTGGCTGACACAAAACGCGAAAGAGCTTTGATAGTTTTACTGGTACTTCCCATGTCTTCCGAAGAACCTTCTTCAATTAATGATTCTCAGTGGCAAAGCGTCATCCAGTTAACGAAGAAAGCGCTTGCCAAACCACTCCAGCATTTCTCTCGCAGACCCGTCCACTATAAAATTTATCAAAGCCAGCCCAGCCAGTCAACCCATTTCGGTGTTTTTAACATCCAAACGCTGATTCTTACCGGTTCAAACGAAACTTAATATCGTTGTTTACTGGCCGCTTTCGACGAAGATCTCTAAAACGTTTTTCAAATGACGAGTGAAGCGCGCTGGTCTTTAACATTTTTGACAGCATTTTGACAACTTTATGTCAGATTTTGAGACGTGCACATGCACATGCATTTGATCGAATTTTTTTTTAACTCGAGCTTGAGTTTGCGCCTTTAATCCTTAATTTTACGAGGACTCATTGCGATTACGTGTTAATAATAAAGATAAGGGCAAAAGTTTCTTAACGCTATTGAGGCACCAAGGTCGAAAAACAGTCAGCCAAGCCGAGTAAAAACACTCGTTCGCTTGCAAAGAAAACAACGTAACAAATCAAACAAACAATTCAACTACTTCTTTGCGTCCAAAACGAGCTCAGATGATTGTTATTTCTATCCATTCGAGAGAAAAATACAAGTTTCATTCCTGAACAAAAGTAACAACGATTAAACCAAATGTCAAGCTTCTATTTATTTAATCTACCTCAATGTCCTGCGCTGTGTTGTAGAGGTTTCTACCACTTGAAAATACGTAAGCTTCAGTAAAGTAAAAACAAGCATCCGCAAAAATATCAAACGGTTTGTCCAAAGAAAGAGCTTCTTCCACAGAGTTTGAGCTACGTTAAGTGACTTTTCTTGGTGAGATGCAAGATGCCGCGGTGAAGTGAAAGCCCTTGAAGCGTTGAATTATACTTTATTTCATAGGTACTGAGATTTATCCACGAAAATCATAGTGAATAAAATTCGTACTGATTCTACTCGTAGCCAACCAGGAGCACGAACGACAAAATTTCACAGTGAAAGAAAAATCGTTCGTCCAATCAGTAACGCGAACGACAAAAATTCACTAATGATGAATGTACGTACTGAAGGATACGTCATCCTAGAGCCGTTTGCACAAAAACTCGCGCGCTTTGAAAAATGGCCGAGGAAGGTTTGCTTCTGTTTGCTCAGTTGAAGAATTTATTTTAGAACACGAAAACAAAAATACCGCTCAAAAAAATGAACAAGATGTGAGATTGCTTGAAAGATTTTTGAAAACGAAGGACAAAGACCGGAAAATTGAAGATATTCCAGCGGTTGAGCTGAATGAACGCATTAACGAATTTATCATCTCTGTCGGCACAAAAGATGGCAACGAGTTCGAGCCGACTTCGCTTCGAAGTTAAATGGCCAGCTTCGAATGCTTCTGAAAAAACCTGTCCGTTGTCCTCCGACTCCCAGAATACCGGTAAGCAGTCCATGACACTGTTCAGTGGAGCTGTTATTCAAGGTGATAATTTTTCCATTCACATCTACACTGTAAATCAGTCTCCGATGCTTGCCACAAATCTGTCAAGTCCCGAAGCTACGAAATGGAAACGTCTGAGGCCTTTAGAACTGGAAAGTGACTCTGTAGTTTATTTGCATGGCTTCCTTTATTGATAGACATTGGACTTAACTAATTTATGATGAACACAGTAAGTGTTATAAATTTTGTAAGCTTTCATTAACTTAGTTGTTGTTGAGCGATTTTAAACTGCTTTTTACGCTTTTCCTCGCCCCATTCGTGCAATTTGTGTATCAAATACTACACGAAAAAATTTCAGTACCTATGAAATAAACACATTACAGCATGGGAAATGCTTTGTACGATTTTTATTCACTCGTTGATACGTATCAGAAAACTCACTCGTTCGCTGCGCTCACTCGTTTGTTTTCTGGTACTACTCAACTCGTGAATAAAAATCGTACGCGCGCATTTCCGATGAAGTAATCTCTATGTTTTCAACCGCACAATCGATCCAGGTTTGAAGCTTTTCCTGAGAAAAATCTTTCGTCCTTCCTTTCATCACTTGAAATTCACCTTCCGGATTATCTTTTTACAAGTTCTTGATTTTTATGCTTTTTACGCGTAAAACAAACTTTGATCGAAGAAAATGAAGTTGTTTTGCTCAAAATAAAGAAACCAACTGAATGTGAAATTACGAGCCGCAGAAAGCGCGCGAAAAATTTAAAAGTCTCGATTTGGTTTGGGTGTTCCACACCTGGCTTGAGCCTGCGAAATCAATCGAAAGCAAGTACCTGGTCAGCGGTCAACTTAAAAAAAAAACAGCTGACCTCGATGAGGTCTTAACTTGAGCCCGCGATATGGTCACGTGACACTGGTCAGCAGATACCTTGTTTTGAAAGGTGTCAATTGGCTATAAGATGGATGTCCATTATCAAAGACTTACGCTGTAAAGTAGCTGGTCAGCTGGGCCAGGTGGAGTATGGCCGCCATGTTAGATTATTATGATTATTATTAGGATATTATTTATTATTGGGCGACTCCGTACGCGCCCACGAGCAATACCTCTAGCCATTTTTACCATGAGAAAAGCAGTTGATGGGTTTCTATAGGTATGGTGCTCCGCTTGGCGGCCCTTCTGGCCGCCGGAGCTACGCTAAAAACCGGGATGTCGTCTATGATTAGTACAACGCCTACTTTGGCGTTGAGTACAAGGTCGAAGTTCTTGTGGACAGGGCCAATATTGCGAACAACGCACAAACAGCACCCGTCAACGGCTCTTTTTCGTTGATCAAAGACATGACCTAAAGGTCTGCAGGAAAAGTGGTTTACACGGTGAGTTGGGATATTCTGACGATCATTTAAGAAGGGTGGGGAAAGACGAGTTCTGGTATCTCGACACTGACAACACAACCTTTAGAAACCCCACCACCCCAGCGACAAATCTCGGCATCGCAGCTCGGCACGTCCGTTAGCGAGGGGGGGGGGGGGGAGAGACGGTCAAACGTGATCCGTCTTTAAACACCGAGGAGCTGTCGGATGCAGCTTGAGTTCGTCATTACGCTGCAGAACGATTATGAAACGATTTTTCAGAACGACGCCACCGCGCGCTAAATTGTGGTCAAAAAGCTCGAACTGTGGGTTCCAAAACTGCAAATGACCCCTGAAGGGCAAAAAATGGTCAACGAAAATTTCCTGAAACCAACTAAATGGCGTTTCTTGCAAGAAAAGTTGTCCCCAGCAGCAGCCGAAGAGATGCTGGTGGACAGAGGCAAATATCTGCTGGTGTGAAAAACGCCAAACATGTCTTCGTTTTCTTCCAACAGACTCGAAAACAAAACACTCTGACCCTCAACCCCAACAGCTTCGACACCTTCCACCTTGACGGGGATAATTCAGCGAAACTGAGTACTTGCCGGCTTCAGTATGGTTCAACGTATTACCCCGAACTCGAATATGATGGTGAAGACCAAACCCGCATCCTCCGCGATCTGATCGAGTTCAGATACCGGAAAAATGACCCCAACTCAGGAACACAAGTGACTTTCGAAAACTACTCGTCTCTTTACCCTGTGATTTACTTTGACCTCCGAGCGACCAAAGAAAGCATGACAGGCGACCGAAGAAACTGGTTTTGCATTACCGGTTGAATGAAGCCGCCAATGCTCAAGATTACACAATCTTTGCCGCTATCCTCAATGAGGAAGAGATTGTGATCAAACAGATTGGAAACGAGTTAGTGGTGGTTGAAACTAGGTGTGAATTTCCTTTTTTATATATAAGATGGCGACGACGTATCATCTGTTGAAGATCGCGCTGACTGATGAGCAGAAAAAAAGCCTTCAAATGGCTTTCGCCGCAAAAACTGCTCGTCAAACCCGAACAGCTTGGACTTGGTGACGACCCTACTTTTGACCACCACCCAAATCAACAGAATGAAAAAATCGGCCAGCGAAAGCCGTGCGCTGATCTGAGGTTGATCAAGGCGCAGATTGCAAAAATGCACAGCACGGTGGCAATCTTTTTTCAACCGCGCTCAGTCTAGCTCGACCTTTGCTTGCGCCGGCGGCTAAAGCTTTGGCAACTGTGGGGCTCAGTTTCGCAGCTGAAAAAGCGTTGAAAAAGATTTTCGGAAAGGGTTTCGGCCCCCAGGAAGTGCAGCTCTTCAAACTCTCTGAAATGTTGACCCCAACATAATAAAAAGGTGTGGAAGAAATGTTGGTCGGAAAAGGAATGGTCCGAGGTTGCGGCACCGCGCAAAATGGCGGTTTTCTTGGTATGTTGGCTTCCATCGGTGTTCCCCTTGCACTGAACTCGTGATAAAAGTGATTGGCAAAGGGATGCACGTTAGCAACGCGACGCTCGGCGCCCGCTCCACGGCTGCTACCACCTCCTCCTTCACGAGGAAATGGAATGCACATCAACCCTCCCTGGTATCGCCCACCTCCTGTCTGGGGGAGTTGGAAAGACAACGAAAAAAAATGAAATTCAAAGACGTGCCGCTATCGAACGTTGATCTGACAAACTGGTGCAAATATCTTGGCATACCAATCAAGGGAATCTTCTCGCGCAACGAAACCAAGCCTCTGCACCACTCACCTTGCATCATCAACATGGATGATTTCGGAAATTTGGGGACGCATTGGGTTTGCTGCTGGCACAGGAATGATGTGGAGTATTTTGACTCTTTTGGGCTGCACCCTCCGTTGGAGTGGGAGAAGGGAATGTGGAAACTGGGAAATAAAACCCTTCTACGGAACGAAAACCAAATTCAGGCGATCGACAGTGTGCGGTGCGGCTATTATTGTTTGCTGTTTCTCAAAGAGCGCAACAAAGGGGTGAATTTTGCCGACATTCTCCGCAATTTTTCCAGCAATGTGCGTGCAAATGAAAGGGTTGTGAAAAATTACTTCCTGAATATAAAACCCACATAAATGGTGAAGGTTTACTGTGTGAGAGACAAGCGCAAGACCCCGAATGTGCCGGGACTGAACGGGTTGTCACAACAAAAAACCACCGAAAGCTGCTCAGTGGCATCACCAAAACCCGGTTCTTGCCGGGAAACTGACGGGGCCCTCTCTTGCAGAGGGCGCTGGAATTGGCACGGACATTGCTGGAAATACATTGGATCTTTTCCTGGAACATGGGGTTCCGTTTCTCGCGAAAAAGGGGATGGAAACTGGCAGATATTACGCTTCCGAAGCGATGAGAGACCCCAAGCTTCAAAAACAGGTGTTGAATTACGGGATGAAAAAGGCTGCTCCTTTGGTGAAAAAGTCAGGCATGAACTGCTTGACCAACTTTTCACAAAAGTGAGACCAAACCGCCGGTACAAGACCGACAGACCAGACCTTGATGGGCGCGGGCTTCCCATCCCTTTCCCTTTTGTCGAATTTGGAAAACTGTGGAACATAGTTTCCGACCCAAAACTTTACAAAGGCCGCGAGATTTCAGAAAAAGAAGGATGGGCAATGGTTACCGAATACGAACGACAGTACTAAGATTACAAAAACCAGGGCGGCACACGCAGCTACGGCTCGTGGATAAAATAGAAAGGATATGGAAAGGGGGCAGGTCTCGGAGCTCTTTTCGACCCTCGTTTCATTCTCCAAGGTGTTTTGGTCCCAAAGTTTGCCACAGACCCGAAACTTTTGAAAGCCTTTGCCAAAGCTTTACCAAACCATAAAGGTTACACAGATGTTCTTCAGAAAACGGTGAGAAGCTATTATGGGAAAGGTGTGGATATTCATCAATAATTGGAAAACTGCCGGCTCCAAAAAAAGGTTGGACACTTCCTGGCCATAACTAAATAGGCCCATACAACCCACTTCATAAACAGCTCAAACACAACCCCGAAACTAGTGAAATCGAAAAAAGTAATCAGCAACCAAGTGGGGCAACTGATCCGGTTGCCATGCAACATGATGTCAGGCAAAAAGATATGGTGAGGATGAAAAAAAGTGCAAGCACACCGCCGATCGTAAAATGGTCAAGGAGTTCGACGCAATCCCATGGAAACAAAGACAGTGGGGCCATACTCTGGCCCGGAATGTGATTAATGCAAAACACAAGCTTGGGCTTGGCTTTCTCCAGTTCCTTTATAACAAAGGAAATTGAACGATTGACTGGTTCAGTTTTTTGTTCCGGAAATTTTTGAAGATGGTTTTTCAGATCTGTGAAATCAATTTCCACATCTCTGGTGTCTGAGTACAAGGGTCGATATCAATTTTTTTTCATAACTTTTTAGCACTTTTCCATAAGTAGGATAACAATTTTTTTTTTGTAACCAGCCAACAACACCTCCTTTTTTCCTTACAAAGTGTGTTGAAAATCGTGAAGCCGTGAGATGACACCTTCAAACACTTGCATTTGATCAACTTCCGTTTGATCGACGTCCATCCTGAGTACTCATTACTCCCCATTCTTCAAAAGGGTGTAACCTCAGAAAAAAAAGTTTTGTGTCAAAGAAAACCGACTCAACACTTTTCTTGATGAGTCTTTATGACTTAAAATTGATTGATCACCCGCCGCACTTCCTGAATGATTCCCTGTTGCGATTCTTTTTTTCTTGCACAAAACAAAAAATGATTTGCACCACGCCAAACATTTTTTTCACCTCCCCAAACGTTTGTGTGTTTAATTAGTTGGACCAATGAGACATATCCAAAAGTGGTTCTTGACAGTCGCAAATTTTTTTAACTCACTCTACCATTTCACAAAAAATGTCAATAAACGCGGTTTCTCTTGTTTTTTGAACATAATCCCAAGGATTGGCCCAATTATGAACCAAAACATGCACGAACTCCATTGGTTTGTAATCCATTGAATCTTTGTTTTCTTTTCTCATCCATTCTTCAATTTCGAGAAGTAACGCTTCTCTTACCTTGCGAGAAAATTGGCGTTTGTGCCATGATAACTTATCACACCCAAACGTTCAAATAAATATCAAACAGTCTGACTCATGCTCTTCGAAAAAACATGGAAACGTGGTGTGAGCTTCGCCGTGTCTATAACATTCATAATACATATCGTCCCGCACACAATGACTGCATTTTCTGCAATGTCTTATTTTTGTGAGGCGCTCCCACTTTTCACAATAAGGACCAAACTTAACTTATTGGCACCCGTGCCGGCCAAAACCGGCCGCACAAGACTCCCATGCTTCAAAACATTGCAACTTTCTCAATAGCACGAATATTGCCTTAACTGTCAGTTGTGAGCACGAAATGGAATGCCCTTTAAATTTGGATATCCAATGAACGCAAGAAACGTAGCGATTTTTACCAAATACGGCCCTTTGAGTTTTGACAAGAACGAAACTGATCATTTTTAACGTCAAAGACAAACGACGAAAATGCCTCTTTTTGCCTTTATGTTTTTTAAAGAAATCATCGTAGAAAAATCAAACTTTAACCATCGTAACAAAATTCGGTCCTTGTTCTAGCTTAGAAATGACCTTTCTTGTTCATTGCCTTCTCCCGAACGTAGATACAGCCTTTTGGTCCAGTGCATTTAGGCCTTTCCGCCATTTTCAACATCTCGACCGCATTGCATGCTGGGAAATAACGGGAATTTTTGATAGCACCCGTTCCTTCCCCCAATTCTTTCACATATGAACTAAGTCTACAGCCACTCCGACCTACCGCCAAAATTTCCTGCTTGTGGTAATCTTCAGTGCTCACAAATTCAAAAATATGCGGCGGTAGTTCGAGAAATTCAACAATTGTCGAGTCCCAAAGGTACTAAGTGTCCGACCGGCCAAATTCCCAGTTCGTCGAGTAACAAGTCAAATTCCACAACAAAGTACATCATCTTGCTCGATTCTTTGAGAAAGTGGACTCTTAGCTACCGTCACGCTTAGTAATGCTCATCAGGCAACCACTAAAGATGAAAAATGGCTGTAAACTTAGCGAAAATCGCAAGCAAACCGAACTTGGGCCGTTGTTGTAGCTCCACATATGAAAAATAGATACGTCAGAATGACGTTTTCAGAAACCTTGAGCCTCCAGTGCCTTAGGACAGCACCACTCTTCCATTGTAGTTTCAAATAGGGAGTCACGAATGCTATGGATCGTTTATAGGTGGAAAATCGCTCCGAAAACGTAAAATTGGCTGGTAGTCAATGGGTTAATCAAATCAAGCACGTTTTCCAAACCCATATCCGCCCGCTCTTTTATTTCCGTAGCGATAACCTCCTTGCGAATCCTTTCTTGAAGTTCTGGAGTAAGAGATTGAACATTTTCAATGAGATCCATAAAGGGTTTCAATCTATGTACCTTTGTGAAACACTTGTTTAATACCCAGTTAAACTTTTAATGAATTCAATAATCATGGAATTATTGTGGTTGTTACCGCAAGAAATATAAGAAAAAAATTTAAATTGTTTTGTTGCTTTCAAACTAAAAGAACAAAAAAAACTCTAGGGTGGAATGAAGTTCATTTTCAAAAAATCCAACAAACGGGAGGTAAAACAAAGTTTGAAATTTTTCAAAGCTGCAGAAAGTTGCTCATGTTCAGATTGCCAATGGTTATTTTGATGGACAAAGAGCAGCGCTTGTTCAACAGGGTGATTCCTTCTCTCGCGCCGTGTTGAGCAAGCGGTGGGAAAACCTTGGGTACCCAACCTCTACTTGGGGTTGGTGGTGCTTTGCTTTACCCCTCCCTTGTAGTATGTAGGGAGTCGAATGAATACAACCTGCCCTTGGTGAAGGTTTCAAGGGAAGGTTTTATTCATTCGACTCCCTATATACTACTGCTTTCATTTATTTAAAAGTGCAGCGTTGCAAACACAAAAGGACAAAATGATGAATAGTTTCTGTGTGAAATTACATGATGACCACAAAACGTATTCATATTATATTTTATATTGTGGAATGAAATGACGAATTGGCTCGTTTAGTGAACAAAGACAAGTGGACCCGTAACAAAAGATTTCATAGTTCTAGGTTGTTTTTGCATTCAAAAGAAGCCAACTTATGAAATATTCTTTTCCAGAAAGTCAGGTACTGTATTTCCTCGAATAAGCGCCCACACTGGCATATAATAAGCGCCCACCCGTCGGCCAAAATAGCAAATAAGTGCCCTCCTCAAATAAGCGCCCCCTCCCGTCCCTCCCACTTTCTTAAGTGGAAGGGATATGACAAAAACTGTTTCCATTGTCATTTTATTTGTAATCTTTTAGGCCTCACCTACAGCGGCATCAGTGTATGTAGGAGTACAGTCTATTTTCCGTAAGTCCCTTCCAGTTATTTCTATCTCCCTGTGCTTGCAGAGTTCTATTATGTGCATTAGCCAAGATGGAGTTCCAGTTCATTTTAAGAAAAACTTAATAAGCGCCCCCTCGATTAAGCGCACCCTCTTTTGCCCAAAAGATCAAATAAGCGCCCGGGCGCTTATTCGAGGAAATACGGTAATTTGAAAGATGCTTAGTGCGGTGTAGGAATGTACGGAACTAACGTTTCAAAACAATTGAGAATATTTCCTCTACAATTTTATGCATAAAACAAACCGAAAGAGCTGGAAAGAATTAATAAACTCCTCTCGATAATATGCTGAAAATATTCCAAGCACTTTGGTTTGTTGTGCGTCAGTCACTGTGAATATAGACGCCATGAAAGTGCAAGACCCCGCTCTGATTTGAACTGGGTTGTGGTTGGTCCAGGGTTAAAGAGAATTTGAAAGGGATTTATTAAGCTTACCTATTTTAAGCAGGTACTTTGCTTTCAAAGTGTGTGATAGCGAAGCACCATACTTATAGAAACCCGTCAACTGCTTTTCTTATGGTAAAAATGGCTAGCGGTATTGCTCGTGGGCGCGCACGACGACGACGATGACGTCGCCCGATAATCAATAATATCCTAATAACAATCATAATAATCCAACTTGGCGGCCAACGTGGCGGCCATACTCCAGCTGATCAGCTGATCACCTAGTCTACAGCGTACATCTTTGATATGGGGCATCCGTGTCATGGCCAAATGACAGCTGTCACAAGAAGGTTCTGCTGATCAGTATCACGTGACCAGAATAGAGCTCATCGAGGTCAGCTGATTTTTGAAGTTGACCGCTGGCCAGGCAATGGTTTTCGATTGGATCGCAAGCTGAAGTCAGATTAACTTAACCAAAACGAGACATCCAAGCCAAAACGAGGCTTTATTTTTCGCGCGCTTTCTGCGGCTCGAGAGTTCACATTTAGTTGGTTTCTTCATTTTGAGCAAAACAGCCTCTTTTTTTGCGCAAAACAACTTCATCTCCTTCGAATTCCTGTGTTTTAATTCGCGTTAAAGGCATAAAAATCAAGAACTACTTAAAAGATACTCCGGAAGGTGAATTTTCAACTGATCAAATGGAGAAGGAAAGATTTTTCTCAAGACATTCTTAAATTTTGGATCCACTTGTATGGCGCCCGGGTTGTGTGGTTAAAAAACAAAATAAATTAACGCTTGAAGGGCTTGTTTATTTTACCGCGGCATCTCGCAGCTAACCAAGAAAGTTCACTTAACAATTCACCGGCATTAATGGGAAGAACAAGTAGCTCAAACTTGGTGGTATAAGTTCTTTCTTTGAGCAAACCGTTTGCTATTTTGGTGGATGCTGTCTAAGAATAATTATTGTAAATCAACCCGTGTTGACATTAGATTGTATCTTGATTTTGTATTCTGAAACTTAATGGATCTATAGTGTAATTTGATTGACATAAGTGTCAAAATAGTCTACCATTGTATTGGAAAAGATAAATTTGTAAAATCGAAGCTCATGTATCAGTTGATACGAAAGTTCGGAGTTGTTAGAGATTGTGAAATGTAAACAGTATATGATGGAGAACGAAATAAAGAATTGTTGAAAGGAGAAAGATACAGTCCTCTTATTGAGTCGAACCAGTGCCGGGATTTCCCGAACATTTGGTCCTTCGAGCCGGATCATGGGAAAGACAAAGACATCTAAAACAGGCAATGGAACGACTTCAGAAACGAGAAAGGAGAGCAGAGAAGAGACAGTGCAACTGAGAAGGAGAGAAAGAAAAGGGCATAGAGCGTACCTAAAATACGTCGGCGACGAGTTAAAAGGACTCTTGCAAACGTACAACGAGGAGCAGCGGGCGAAGACCATTCAGTTAAAGGGTACATTATCGGAACTGTTGGACATTACTAAAGAACTTGACGGCGAAATTTTGAGATTGTTAGTCGAAATCGAGGAGGTGTCGGACGAGGAGATAGCAGAGGAGATACGATGCGCCGGAGACTTGAGGGGAGAGTTTACTGCACTTGTCGCCTCAGCAGAAGAGGCACTCGGTGGAAACTCTCAACCTCCAGCATCACCACAAGAGCCTTCAAGTAACGGGAGCAATAATTCGTCCGGCACAGTTCAAGTTCGATTGCCGAAGTTGGAAGCGAAGCGGTTCGCGGGGCGTGTCGAGGAATGGCAGGAGTTTTGGGACGGTTTCGTAAGCTCCATACACTCCAATCCCAAGCTATCGCCCGTAGACAAGTTTTCTTACTTACGCGGATTACTTGGGGGAACAGCACGTACGGCTATAGCGGGATTGGCCTTAACGGAGGCAAATTATGAGGCCGCCATCGACCTGTTAAAGCGGCGATTCGGGAAGAAAAGTACAATCGAACGAGCCCACGTGAACGACCTTTTAAAGATTCAGGCTGTTTTTAATGAAAGGGATATTGGTGGCCTTCGCCGATTGTACGACTTGGTGGAAGTCCACCATCGAGGCCTTCAGGCGCTCGGAGTGGACGCCGCTACATATCAAGGGATTGTTGTGCCGGCCATCTTGAACAAGATACCAGAGGCCATACGATTGCAGATAACAAGAGGGAAGAACCATGAGGAGTGGAGAATGGACGAAATGCTAGCTGAACTGTTGTGTGAGCTGGAGCTGAGAGAGGAAAATTCATTCAGAAGCGACAAGAACTTTACGCGTGAGCCGCGTGAGAAAGATCAAAGAAAATTTGGGGGCGGACCCCCAACAGCCAACGCCCTGTTAGCAAAGACATGGGACAATCTGTGTGCTTATTGTAAGGGCGAACATGCCCATGAACATTGTATGAACGTTACTTCTGTTGAGGAAAGGAAGCTCCTTTTACGTAAGTACGGACGATGCTTTATTTGTGCTAAGAAAGGGCATATTTCCCGTGATTGTGCCACTAAAATTGTATGTAATGTTTGTAAGAAAGGGTGTCATCATGTTTCCATTTGTGTTGACTATGTGGGTCACAACGCATACCAGGCGCCGCGTCAGCCTAGGCTCGCAAACAATGGTGATTATGATATCTCGCCAAGTGTCAATCACGCGCATGCCAGTCATGCCAGTCCCGCCCTTCACGTGGGATTAGTTGGGAGGGTTGCATTACAAACAGCCCAAGCAGTTATTACGGGGAGCAAACATTCGAGGGTTCGGGTTTTATTCGACGCGGGTAGCCATAAGTCCTTTATAACTACTAGAGCTGTACAGTTAGCGGGGTTGCAGGAGGTGCGAAGGGAATGGATCGAAATTAGCACCTTTGGGCAGCAAACGAGGGATAGTGGGTTGAGGGGTCTGCATGAGTTTGATGTGTTCCCTTTACAGGGGGGGAATGGGATTAGGATCGAGGCCTATGAGGTACCCAGTATCACGCAAATACGAAATGAGCACATTGAGAACAGGAAAGCCGAGTACCCCATCTCCAGGGCTTGTGTTCTCGGATGTCAATCGGGATAGGGAAATTCTCGATGTAGACCTGCTCATTGGGGCGGATTTTCTCTGGTCCTTTCAAGGGGGGAGAACGGTAAGGGGGAGCCAGGTGAACCCGTCGCCGTACAAACCCACCTGGGTTGGGTCTTGTCAGGGCCCCTGAAGGGAGTTTGTGATGATTCACAGATAAATGTCCACCTTCACCTTGTGGGTAACAGTTTGTCACGCAATGAAGAAGCGTTTGTTGATAATCGAAAATTGGAAGATAGCGCAAGGAAGCTGTGGGACTTCGAGACACTCGGAATTCGGGAAGGGGATCAAGTCCACGAAGCCTTGAAGGACGCGATTGTGTTTAACGGAAACAGATACGAAGTCTCTCTACCATGGAAACAGGGACATGGGCCCCTGCCGACCAATTATCACAACAGCTTGAGACGGCTAAAAGGTCAATTAGGACGGTTAAAGAGTGACCCCACAGTTCTGAATGCATATGAAGGGATCATAAAGGAACAAGAGGAGGTTGGAATAGTCGAGCGAGTGACGGAGTTAGAAACGACTGAGAAGATTCATTATCTCCCGCATCACGCAGTCATCCGGAAAGACGCCAAGACGACCAAGGTCAGGGTCGTGTACGACGCATCGTCTAAAGAGGGAAAAAGGGGTGTTTCGCTGAATGATTGCCTTCATGTGGGACCTGCGTTAACACCACTGCTGTATGAAATTCTAATTCGTTTTCGAGAGAAGCGCGTTGCGTTAGTTGGTGATATTGAAAAGGCATTTCTCAATATCGTTGTAAACAAACGTGACAGGGATTGTTTGAGGTTTCTCTGGGTAAATAGTGTTGACAGCGAGCAATTAGAGCCCATTGTTTACAGGTTTTGTCGTGTTGTTTTTGGAGTTAATTGTTCACCATTCCTACTCAATGCAACACTGCAATATCATCTTGATTCGTTTATTGAGCTAGATCCTGAGTTTGTTCGTATCATGAAGAAGAGTTTTTACGTCGATGATCTCGTTTCTGGAAGGAGAGACACGCAGGAGGCAGGTGAGTTGTATGACAAGGCGAAAACGAGACTCGCTCTCGGTGGGTTTAAATTAAGGAAATGGTTAACGAACAGCGGGGAGTTGAGGGCCAAAATAGAACAACGTGAATTGCGTGACGAGACAGACGTAAACAAAGAAGTCGAAAGCGCCGACGAGAGTTATGCCAAGGAGACCCTTGGAGCGAAAGCGGGAATGAAGAATGAAAGGGTGCTTGGACAGTCGTGGAATTGTGAAAACGATGTGTTTATCTTTGAGCTGTCAGGAATGGTTTCAAAAGCGGATGACTTGCCTGTCACGAAAAGTATTTTGAAGGTGATTGCAGGTATGTATGACCCCTTGGGGTTGGTGAGCCCAGTTCTTGTCAGTATGAAGGTTTTATTTCAAGAGTTGTGCATGGGCAAGGTAGGTTGGGACGAAGAGTTAAGTGGTGAATTGAAGACACGTTGGATGGGGTGGTTAAGTGACCTAAAGGGAGCGAAAGAGATTCAAATTCCTAGATGCGTTTATGGAGTACCCCTGGGCGAAGTTACTTGCTCGCTGCATGGATTTGCCGACGCAAGTAGAAAGGCTTACTGTGCTGTGATTTATTTTGTGTGCGAGCTTTCTGGAGCTATCTCAGTGACGCTGCTCACTTCCAAGACGAGAGTTTCCCCTCAGAAGCCACAGACGATACCGCGATTGGAACTCATGTCCGGCAGAATTCTGTCGACGCTCATGAGTACAGTTAAAGAAGCCCTCGAGGGGGAGGTACACATAGCGAGCACACAACTGTGGCTGGACAGCAAAACGGCGCTATGGTGGATAGCAAACAACGGCGAATGGAAGCAGTTTGTTCGTCACAGAGTCAATGAAATTCTGAAGGTCACGAAGAAGGATGAGTGGGGACATTGTCCGGGGGAGGAGAACCCAGCGGACATAGGTTCGAGAGGTGAACAGGCATCCAAGCTGAAAGAAAACGTCTTGTGGTGGAACGGTCCACCGTGGTTGACTGGACCAAGGACTGGATGGCCAAGCACGGAGATCAACGAGACTCCACAGAGTAACGAAGAGATGAAGAAAGTGACTGTCACGGTAGCTGGCGTGACAAGAAAACGTGGAGTCACAGATGTGATTGATATCAACAAGTTTAGTACCTTTGATCGGTTGTTGAAGGTTACGGCATGGGTGAAGCGTTTTCTGTTCAATTTTGTGTGTACCAGAAGGGGTGTGCAAGGGAGAGCGGGTATGTTGCAAAGAAGAGAAATGTACGAAGCAGAGCGAATATGGATCGGAACCGCGCAAGCGGAATTAAAGGGCAGTAAAGGCTATGATGCCCTTGTCCGACAATTGAAACTAGAGAACCGTGACGGAATCTTGAAATGTATTGGCAGATTGGAAAATTCGGATCTGGACCTGGAATCGCAGGAACCAATCATTCTGCCCAGAAATCACAGGATGACCAAGTTGATTATCGAAGAATGCCATAGAAGAACGAAACACGGAGGAGTGCGAACGACGTTGGGAGAGTTGAGGTCAAGGTTTTGGGTTCCAAAGGGTAGACAAGTTGTAAAGAAGGTGTTAAGAGAATGCGTGACGTGTAAAAGACAGCAAGGAAAACCCTTTGGAGCGCCACCTGTAGCAGCATTGCCAGAATTCAGGGTCAGGGAGGCCGCACCATTTTCGAAGGTAGGAGTAGATTTCGCTGGTCCAGTGTATGTGAAGTCTACAGATGGCGAAATGGTGAAATCCTATATAGCGTTGTTTACTTGTTGCGTGACACGGGCTGTGCATCTGGACCTGGTGGCAGACTTAACAGCGCCGACCTTTTTGCGTTGTTTACGAAAGTTTACGGCCAGGCGGGGCACACCATCGTTGATAGTTTCGGACAACGCGAAGACGTTCAAGGCATCGGAGAAGATTTTGAGGCGAATCTATGACAACGAAGAGGTAAGGGCGCATTTGGAGACAAACCGGATAGACTGGAGGTTCAATTTAGAGCGGGCGCCATGGTGGGGAGGATTCTTTGAGCGATTGATAGGAACTACGAAACGTTGTCTTAGAAAGGTCCTTGGAAACGCGAAGCTTAACGCGGACGAAATGATAACAGTCTTAACTGAATTGGAAGCCACCATGAATTCACGTCCCCTGACGTACGAATATGATGAAGTTGGGGCGGAAATGTTGACACCATCGCATCTCATCTATGGACGGCGCTTAATTAACTTACCAGAGGAGGTACGAGATGACGAGGAAGAAAATGAACGTGGGTTCCTAAAGAGGTTCAGATACCTTGCTAAGTTAAGAATCCATTTCTGGAATCGGTGGCGCAAAGAGTATTTGGTGGATTTGAGAGAGCATCATCGTGGCAACAAGGAAGGCAAGCATGACAAGGTAAGTGTTGGAGAATTGGTGTTGGTTCACGAAGACATTGTTAAGAGAAGTAACTGGAAATTGGCGAAGGTGGAGGAGTTGATTGTGGGCAAGGATGGACAGGTAAGAGGTGCCAGACTGAAAGTAATCACGAAGGGAAAACCTGTTTTTATGAACCGGGCAGTTCAAAAGTTGTTTCCCCTGGAGGTTAGTTGTGTCACGAAGGGAACTCAGGGAAATGTAGGAACCGGGGAAAATGGCAATCAGGGTAGGGTTAGAAATACCCCAAGGCGAGCGGCAGCACTGGATTCGTGTTGGCGTACGCGAGCCATGATTAATCACTAGTTGTTTGCTCGGTGTATTTGGTAGCGCGATCGTACTTTTCGGACTTGTGTACTGTGTTTGACCCTGATTGGTCAAAGGGGGGAGTGTGTCTAAGAATAATTATTGTAAATCAATCTGTGTTGACATTAGATTGTATCTTGATTTTGTATTCTGAAACTTAATGGATCTATAGTGTAATTTGATTGACATAAGTGTCAAAATAGTCTACCATTGTATTGGAAAAGATAAATTTGTAAAATCGAAGCTCATGTATCAGTTGATACGAAAGTTCGGAGTTGTTAGAGATTGTGAAATGTAAACAGTATATGATGGAGAACGAAATAAAGAATTGTTGAAAGGAGAAAGATACAGTCCTCTTATTGAGTCGAACCAGTGCCGGGATTTCCCGAACAGATGCGTAGTTTTACTAAAGTGGATCGATGCGTATTTTCAAGTAGTTGAAAGCTCGACAAAACTGATATCTTAAATAAATTGAAGCTTAGCATTTGGTTTAGTCGTTGACTTACTTTTGTTCACGAAGGAAACTTGTATTTTTGTCTCGACTGGATATAAATAACAATCTACTCGTTTAGGACACAAAGAAGTAGCTAGTCAAATTGTTTGTTTGTTGTTTTCCTTGCAAGCGAACGAGTAGGCTGCGTGGACATGTTTTTCAGTTCGGGCAGGTGAACCAAAATTCAATTTGGGCCTGTGGCGGCGCAAATAAAAGAATTGGAAAATAACTATAGCATTTAATAAACATGTGTACCAAACCCTTTTCATGGCCAAAAAATAAAGGAAAACTTTTTTTGGTCACCAAGCCGAGAGGACCGCTTTTAGCGGGACTTCCTCTTAACACCTAATCGCAATGAGTCCTTGTAAAGTATCACTTATGTTTTGCGCGACGAGGGCAATTTCAGCAAATTTCTGAAAACACAAGTGATATTTATTCTTAATTTTACTCGGCCCCATGCGATTACCTATCCAAACTAGTAGGATTGTTTTCTTTTTTCTCTTTTCTACGACATTTAAGCTTATGTCTAAGCTTAACTTACTACGAAATATGTCTGTTAAGCCCCGGCTAAAAGATCAAAGATTTTCATCCAACATCCTGTTTGTCACACATAACGTTTGGTGGCTAAACGCATAACAAGTGTTTGGCCAAACACCAGACCAAGTGAGTCCAAAAAATGATTTTTGCGTATTATCGCTAAAATTTTCGACGTTGTGTGGTTCATTTGGTTGCTTTTTACCGTTTGTGCAAGAGTTGAAGTGACTAAATGATCAAAAATTTGTTCGTAATGCGAAATTTTGGATGAAAACATGGAAAGCCCATTTAATGCACTATTGAGAGAGGTGGCTAAACCTTCAAACATGCTCGTCCAACGATGTTGGATGAAAATATTTGATCGTTCTTTGATTACTAAACTTGTTTTCGAACAAACACAAGCTTCGACTGTATTGTTTTGACTGTAATGTTTTGAGGTTTTTGAACAGCAGTCAATTCCTGTTGACTGCTTTAAACAGAAAATATTGGCGCAAGGAAAGCCATGCGATGTTGCTCAACACCAGTAAAAAATAACAATAATAATCGTGGAGCTCCGATTTTAGGCTTGGCTATATCTATATATTAAGCTTTAATGACGCACATTGAAAATATTCTTTTACCTGCACTCGATGCAACGTCTTAATCACGAGTTTCAAACTTTCAATTCTTACAAATGGAGTGTGTTGTCAGTAGAAATGAGAGGAATTGGTGTTCTCTTTGGTTTTGTCATTCTCTTCCCCCGAAGGTCCAGTTTTGTGCCACGCATCAGGCAAGTTGCCATTTCGTAAAGGATCATAGTCTGGACTTTTGTTTTGCTTATCTCCCAGGTATCTCGTTTCCGATCAGTTTTGGTGAGACCATGTTCCTGTTCATCTAAATAAACTGAATTTTGATCAGAAACACACAAGATACCGTTGTTTGAATGGATAACAAACTCGGTTTCTTTCGCCTGTACATCTATGTGAAAGCTGTTTCAACCGCTTTAAGCAATGAATAAGTTTTGCGAAACTACTGGCCATCTACAACAGCTTAGAGCCAATATGAATAGAGCACGTTTTTCGTAAAGTCAGTGAAACTTCTACGTTCTCCTTGGCTCAGTAGTTTCATTGAATTCATTAAACTTTGCCCAGAAACGTTTACATCGAAAGGTTTTCGCGACCTTTTTGTTCATTGTATGTTATCGACAGATGTTTCCTTTTTTCGGTTCCTCCTTCTCTGCGTTCCTTTCTTTTACTGTTTTTTGTTCAGATTCTAAATTATGCGTCGTAGAGTTTTTAATAAAACAGTTATTGTACCGTCAGGGTATGCGCCTCTTTGGTTATATATCCGTTCAAATTCAGCGCGCCCTTGAAGAATGAGCAGTTAATTATACAAAACGGTTCCAAAACAGGGGCGCAAAGGTATAAAATCCCGAAATCATCAATGAGTATCTCACAGTTTCTGTACATGATTCTTAGAACGCTATTATAATTTAATCGGCACATTTTCGACTACTCCATAATTCAAGTGAAAAAAATGCTGCCAAAACTCAACCTTTCATTGTCGTTTTTTCAGCCACTGTCAGCGGAAAGCGATCGGCACTTGGTCTGTTCGAAGCTCTATTTTGGCACTTTGAAGTGTCGATAGGGATACTCATTAGCCAGCCAAGCCGTTCTTGGTCGGCTCTGATAGTTTAATACCGTTTCCTATCTGTTTAAATAATATCCTCCTCTTTCCCGCATTGGATTCTGTTTTGTTTCTCATTGTGACAGATTTGTAACTTTGGCCCATTGGCTATTTATTGGCAAGGGACATTTAGCAGAAAAAAGAATGTTCTTTCTCATCTGAAAATTTGACCATAGAGTTATGATCAGCTTGGGAATAGGCTGTCAGGCATAGAATCTAGTCTATGCAGAAATTACCCTCAAGCGCAGCAGCTTTCGCGCAAATTAAACATGCGAGACAACAGAATTATATTTTATGCACCGTGTGTTACTTCTTTTTGTTTTTGCTTTTAGCTTTCTCGGCCGTATGATTTAATATTTAACTTGGTCAACGATTGTTTACGCTGACGTTCTCGCTAGAGGGTGAACGCTAAATTTTGATTCCACTCCGTAAGACATTTAATTCTCAGGATATTTACCAATAGCTTTGACTACATCTCGGTCAGAACCTAAATCCGTAACTCAACGTTTCTCTTCATAAAAATTTGCACAATGCGCAATGTGCTATCATCAGTGAATCAAAACGCTATTCCAACACATCAAATAAGGAAGACGATTCACGATAGCGCCAGAACGTGAAACCAACCTTGCATCCCTATTAAACATACAACTACAGGACATGTTTTTTGTGTTCAACTTGATTTTTCCCCTACCTTGGTGACTTGCTTTCCTGATTTGACTACCAGAACGTACCAAAATGGAACAGATAGCGCAGGGTGTTCGGCCAGAAACAAATATTTTAGTGGCCAGCTCTTTCTTGTTGCATGTTGAATCTTAAATTGTTTATACTATTATAGCAGGTGTCGATTCTTCATTTATACTGGCACCTTTATCAGTTCCTTCTTGGTATTGACTATTAAATGAGCGCTTATTTGAAACATAAGCCAGCCTTCAAAGCCGCCATCATCATTTTAAGAAATTAACTTAAACGTGCACAGGGGTATAATAAAACAGCTCGTAAGGTTTTTTGCGGCTATTTTAATGTAAACGCGCCTTATTGCTTTCAAGGAACCTGCCTGTCCAGATGTGGTTGGCCGTTTTAAACAGAACTTACCCATAAGGGATTGACGGGCCCAGTTTGATATTCCCATTTTGGGCTTGTTGATTGTTTGTTGTATTAGTTAAACCAACAAATGTCAACGAAGCAATTAGGCTCGCTGGTGGAAATTGACACGAATATTTACTTTTTTTACTTGAATATTTAGAAGTTGAGGTTAGGTAAATCCACTCCATCATCAGACGTGAAAGTCGTTCCACCCTCTTTGAGCAATGATTGAATATTATTTTACTAAACTACTGACGATTTACAACGGCATCCAGAGCAAATAAATTCTGCATTTTTTCCAGCTGAAAAAGGACCCTGAAATGAAACTTCAACGTTGCTCTCGGACAGTTTCATTGAATTAATTCAACTTTGCTCGGAGACGTTGCAACACACCGAGAGGTTTTCGCGCCCTTCTCGTTTAGTCATGTGACCTTTTTTTGGTTTTCTCTTTCTTCGAGTTCCTTTCTTTCACTTTTTTTTTCATATTGTCAATTATGTGTCGTAGAGTTTTTTATGAAACAATTATTATTATGAAAGGTGTTCGTCATCGTGGTTTCAAATGATAGCTGAGTTAATCTTTTGTCTCACGATTGAGTCACAAATTAAAGATGTGGATCGCGACGTTTCGACCGCTATACTGCTGGTCTTCATCAGGCGATGGTGTCGACTGGCTGCGTGTAAGTATAAGAAGCACCGTGGCTGGTGGTGATTGGTGCGTTTCAATCCTCGTTTAAGCTGTTGTTGATTGGAGGATTTCGATCCTTGTCGTTCAGACTACAAATTGTTCCCTCAGCGGTCCGTTTTGGTACTGATCGGCTGTTGTGTTGTTTGATCGTGGGCATCCACGCTTCAGGAATTTCAATTGCACTGTCCCTGTTAATGTTGTTAGGGTGAAGTCTTATGTGAATAGCTCTTTAACCCTACGGGTGTGCCAATGTGGGTCTCGGTCAATAAATTAAACTTCGTCCCAGAGCGGATATTGTCCGGTCGCGTTGCTATGTTCTGAAACGGCGGAGGATTGCGTTCGAATAAGCCGTATGTCTCTACCCTTAATCCGTGTTCCTTAATTCGGTCATGCATAGAACTTCCCGTATCTCCAATATAAACCTTACCACATTCGCAGGGAATCTTGTAGTCTACTCCGTCTTGTTTTACTGGATCGACAATGTCCTTAGGTCGCACTAGGTATGATCTAAGAGTTGTGTCAGATCTGAAAACAGTCCGTATGCTTTGTTGTTGTGGCAACGGCGAAGAGCCTCCGATGTGCCTTTGACGTATGGCAGAACAACAGTAGATTTAATTTCGGGTTCAGGTTCTTTAGTGGTTGTTCGGTCCTTGGTTTTCGTAAGATTTTTTACAAACGAAAACTGATAACCGTTGGAACTATGGACCGATGAGAGGTGTTTCTTGTCATGAGATATAACTGATGGTTTTGTTATGAGGTGTTTTGATCGATCGTACAGGCACTTGACAATACCGCGTTTTGCAGATTGCGGGTGGTGTGAATCATACGCTAGGTACTTGCCAGTGTGTGTAGGCTTTTTGTAAACACTGGTAGAGAGGTATTCATTCGAATCCTTGATGATCAACGTATCAAGGAAGGGAATTGAGTTGTCATTCTCAGTTTCCATTGTGAAGCGGATCGACGGCTGTTGACTCGTGACAAAGTTGACTCGCTCTTACATCACCTCAATAGTCAACAGCCGACGATCCGTTTAACAATGGAAACTGAGAATGACGTCAAAGGCACATCGGAGGGGCTTCGCCGTTGCCTCCAACAACAAGGCATACGGACTTAGCGTGATGAATAAATGGTTTTAATTTGTATTTTAATTATGTGTGTTATTATCGTGCGCGCAACAAAAGACATACGGTACAAGCCGTCAAACAGTGCGTAAATGCTAATGTCGTTGTTAAATTCACTGTCAAGTTGAGATCAACCTTCACCAGATGTTTTCTAACTGCTCTGCTTAATTAGAAAACCTGAATACTCGGAAAAAGAGCGGCAAACAAGACTTATACTGGTTCGTTCTGCCTGCTGTCTTGTCTTCAGTGATCGAGTCTATATATCACGGCCGCTAACCGTAGCGATTGGACCTCGAGTTGGAAATTCCTCCAATGCCCAAGCCAAGGGATGTGCCACGGAAGCAGATCACTGGTAAATTGTACCAATTGTACCAAAGCTTCTTGCTATCGTAAAGACAAACACGACTTGGAGGACGAAACACTGATCACACTAATCAGCATAAAATCGCTCGTAATAATCCTTGCCCTCTGTGGGAACTACTTGCTCATAAAAGCATTTTACAAATTTTCCAACTTGTGAACTGCCTCCAAAGTAATTCTGGTGAGTTTGTGCGTCGCGGACAGTTTGATAGCGATCCTTTATTTCCTCCGAATCAGCGTATTGACTCTAAAGCTAAGTTCTGTTGATAAAAACTGTTCCAAAATTTGCAAGATAACCGCATGGTGCAGCTTGCTACTCCTCACGGTAATCATTCTTCATTTAGCGTTGATCAGCGTCGAACGTTTCATCGCCGTCAAGTTCTCCTTGCGTATCACATCATAGTGACTAACCGCCGCACGCTGTTCGCGTCTATCGTGGCATGGCTGTGGACTGTGGCAGTGACTGTTATTTCTCCGCAGGGGCTCAGGGCAGGCAGCAACGACGTCGCCTAGGAAAGCCTCCTTCAAGCGTTACATCCATGCCTCAAAACAAAAAGAAGACCAAGGAATGACCTACCGCCATCATCCAAGGGATATCTTATCTCCTATGTCACGTTACCGCTGGTCATCCCTTCGGTGGCCATTCTATGCTCGTACACCTACATTTTCATCGTGTCCCACCAGCACAGGAAGAAACGAGAGACCAAGACGACATACAAGGACTTGCCGTCATTAAACATAAAATTAAAGGGCCTCGCACTTTCGCCATTGTTATAACAGTCTGGCTCATTGTGATAAAGCATTGTGATAAAGATGTTATATGTAACAGGTATTCAGCTTCAGACTTACGTCTTATTGAAACTTTAGAAGCTGAAAATAAAGAAACTATAATTAAGTAACTATTTCTGGTGTTAATCAGGTTCTCGGGTCTTTGTTTTGGGGGAGCAGGGATGGCGTAGTGGTTAGAGCACTCGCCTTCCACCAATGTGGCACCGGGTTCGATTCCCGGTGGTGACGCCATAAGTGGGCTGAGTTTGTGTTGGTTCTCAATCCTGCTCCGAGGGTTTTTCTCCGGGTCCAGTTTTCCTCCCTCAGCAAAAACCAACATACGGCTTATTCGAGCTGGCTGTAGGCTGTGCTCCAAGGTCTTACATGGACCGTATAGCGGCTGCCAGAGGCGCCTTGTATATGCTTTCGGTTCGACCTTGTTGAGCTGCGTCCTTGCTGTACTTTGTGAGGACGATTAGCACAGACAGTTATTGTTTTACGATAAAATCATTTTACTTTCCAGGATGGATTTAGGAATTTTATTACTTCGATACCTTTTTGGGTCAAAATATTTAAAGAATTTCATTTTTGCTATTTTAGTTCAGCGCCTCGATTAATTGTTTGTCGAAAACGTTTTTTTTTTTTCAAAGAAAAAGTCATTTTGCTTTCAACAGCATGCATGACAACTTGCCTTAAAGTTTACTCGCCTTTTCGGATAGACCTCTTTCGTTTGTACATTTTGTTTTCGCAATGTAGGTCATGTGATGTTCCCAAGAGAATTTGCCTTTTGTCTTTTCATAAATTATCCGCACATATGCACGTGAATAAGACGAAATTTCAAAGAAAGATTTCTCTAGGGTAACATCACATGACCTACATTGGGAAAGCAAAACATACAAGCTAAAGAAATCTATAGATAACTTTCTTTTCTCTTGTTTGCATCTTTAAAATTGCAGTTTTTATACTAAAGAAATGCTTTGCGAACATGTTTTTCAGTTTCGCGGTTAACAAATTTTGACAGCCATACTCTTTTTCGGACTATAAATAAAATTGTTTGTTATCAGGGTTCCTATCCAATCAATTCACATGAACCTCCTCCCGGCAGCATGTGCTAGAAATCAGCCTGCATTGCGCATGCGTTTCATCCTCAATAACAACTAATTATAGCCACAAATGATTCGGCTTCAAAAAGAAGTTTAAATGCCGAATTCAGCCTGATTGCCTTAAATTGGTATGTGCTTCTCAGCTATCACGAGTTAGAAAACATTTCAGTATGAACAGCATCCTCAATAAAAATATATAGTATCTCGATTTATCCCAATAAATAGTCGTTTAGCTTTTTAGATGTCGGCTCCTGTCACTATAACGCCTCCAGCGGCCGGGAGCGATGAGAGGCGGTTGTGTTCGCAGGCTATCCTGTCACAAGATGTCAAAAATCTTCACTTGTCAAGAGACAGTTGATTTGCTGTATACGTAGTCAAATAGATCAGCAAGCTATCTAACTTTGGCAAGCAAATGAAGCCTAACTAAGCCTGTAATCTTTGGCTATTTGATTTCAAAAGCTAAGCTTTTCGAAAACACACAGAGTCACACCTAACTATCTCAGCACAAAGGAGAACATGCAATCTGGTCTACCGCGGTTTTCTCCAACTCGCAGCTGTTTAATTAATGCCGAAGAAATGAATTTTGACAGAAGTTACATTAACAAAACGAAATTAAAGATCATTTGTTCCCCTAACATGAAAGCGACATAATTGTAGTGCAGTTTCTGCGTCGCGGTCAGTTCGCTCGCGATCGCTTTTACCATGAAAATAGTCCTCCTCCTTGTTAATGATGAAACTTTCAATTTTCTTTGCAAGGCAGACACACATGATTTAGCTTTATATAAATTCCGTTCATCATCATTCTGAGTTTCGCGTTGATCAGCAAGGAACAGGTTTCATCGACATCACAATTGATAAACCAAGCATCGGCACCTACAAAGCGGCTGCAGACATTTATTTTTCATAAACTTTATGTATCAATTATTTTTATTTTGTTTCAATACTTGCTTCACGTCCTTGAGATTTTTCAATTTACCATATGTAGACTGTAGATGTTAGTAGATCACAATACACGTACTATGATGCCCTGGAGTCAGGCCTCCGCGCGCTTTTCACTCATATCGAGGTCTATCTGTGAACTGTGGTCATAATATTTTAACGGCTTGTGTATCTTTTTTCAACGAAGGCTTTGCAAAATGAAAAATATATATATTTATTTTCCCCAGGAGCTGAGAATAAACGTTTCAATAAGAGAAAATGTGTTTGGTCTTGCATTGAATGATCAGCTGTGCGAAAAAGGAAAGACTGTTTAATTGTCTCCCGAGGGCAATCCATTTACACTCTGTGAATGAAAATGACGGCGTAATGGAGAATCATTAATGTAGCTCTTTCGTTTTAAGACAGGAAGTCGAAAACTAGCTTGCTAATCACTAAGCGGATGTATATTGAAAAAGAATACTGAAAAAGAATACAAAAAGAAACAGCAGGTGGTTAATTTGGCCAGAATTTTCTTTAAAATAACATTTCAATGTCTCATACTCTAACCCATTTGAGTTAGCATCAAATTAAGGGTTTGACAATCAGCAAACTGTTCATTCGACAGTTTGCAAGACGGCCACTAAAATGATGATGATGATGTTTTAGAAGGGCTAGAACCAGGCTAACGCGAATTTAATTAGGGTGGCCCTCTGTAAAATAGTGATGATAAAAAATACTAGTAAAAATGAAAGTGAGATAGAAAGGATAAATTCAAACTAAAATATCTGAAGCTCATATAAAAGATTCCAGGTTAAACGTAGAAATCATACTATACTATTCTAAAAATATTTTATGACTCATGTGAACGTTTGAAAATTGAAAAACGCCTCCATAATAATACGTTGCCTGCTTTGGTAGTCGTTCCAGGAGTATTAACTTACATTTCCAGCTGCTGTTTGTTTGTTTAGTTGTTTTGCTTATAACCGAACGAGTGTTTTAACTCCGCTTGGCTGACCGTTTTCAGTGTTTTTCGACGTCGGTGCCTCAACAGCATTAAAAAAACTTTTCCCCTTATCTTATTAACACGTTATCGCAACGAGTCGTCGTAAGACTAAGCATTAAGCCCTAGCCCTAGCCCACTTCATCCAACATCGTGTTGAAAGAGCATGTTTGACCGTTTAGCCGCCTCTCTCAACTTTGCATTGAAATGGCTTTCTATGTTTAATCAAGATCAAACATTTTCATCCGATCATTTCTCTCTAGGGGGTCTATTATACTCTGGCGGTCTGGCGGCTTAAGCCTATTTTGAGTGTCGGTTTGCGGGAACATATTTTTGGCGGTTTACGGTCAAGAAATTATCGTGCGGTTGCGGGAAATCATAACTTTATTTCGCGGTTGTCGGTTTGCTCGTGTTTGGTGGGGGTCATTCAAAACGAGTTAATAGGCTCAGAAGATATTTAAAAGACTGAACAGTCGCTTTATTTTCCTTCAAGACTGGTTTCTCCTCTCCCCAAGCTAGCGGTTGCTAGAGGTAATTTGACCCAAGGCCAGGCTTCAAAGTAACCAGACAGAGCACGTGGAAAGATGGCGGCCGATAATATGGTCGATATAATCAAATGCGTTGTCCTTTTTATAAGCTTGGGGCAGCGCCAAAAGATTGTATCCGAAAGGAAATATTTACAATGAAGCTGCCTCGTCCCAGCCACTAAAAGAGCTACCAACCTCGAACCCAGGCTCTCTCTCTCTTTTCCTCCCTTGTCGTCGGGAGAGAGACCCTGGTTGGACCTGATCACGTGACCAGTAAAAACAACAATACCGCAGAGGGGTGGGTCATTAATTGTCACAGTAATAGTTTCTTGACTTTGCCACCGCTCTCTGCCATCAATTTTTTTACCACCAAGATTTTGGATGGTCACTTGATCAGCCCGAGGGTTTCGTCAAATGTTTACAGCCACCTACATTGACCCAAAAGGGCACAGCAGATCAAGAAATATATTTTTCAGTTCTCGTTTAAACCGTTTAATCCTTTCTGTTCAGCTGTGTTATGGTGAACTGTTCTGACCTGGCTTCATTGACTGTGGCTTTTTTGGTTTTATGGGTATAATACAAGCTGGAATTTTCCGCTGGTTATTATGATCGTAAGCCGTAGACAGCGTTTTATAGGTAACAAGAAAATCTTTTGGTTTCGAATGGATTTGGCTGACTGGACTAGCAGCTAAGAACAATACAAAGCATTTCAAAAGTTAAAAAAAATTCAATAAATGTTAAAAAACGTATCGATTTGTAGAGAAAACGAACCGAATTTATGACGTGGTCTGCCACAGGCATGCCACGTAATAAGAAGTTCCTCTGTTAAAATTTAGAGGTATTCAGGAACAGAAATACGATTATTGTGCTAACATGTCGTAAAGAATTTGTTAACTACATTTAAAATATCGGTTATGGTGATCTGGTCGCTCCGGGGGTGGTACAGCTTTATTGTGCCGTGACAGTATTAGCGTGACGAGAATCGCAGCTGGCGAGAAAAAGTCATTCGAGTTCTCTGAGTGGATCATTCTTGGCCGGGGCTCTCGGAAAGTCCGCGTCATTGTTGTGTATCGCCTGCAGTATTCTTCTTCTCATCCTGTGTCTGTTGATGTCTTCTTTGAGGAGTTTTCTGCCTATCTGGAGTCAATCATCCTTTCCTCAGAGCCGTTGTTGATAACTGGCGATTTTAATATTCATGTAGATGTTGTCGGGGATCCTGTTCGCGCGAAATTTCTTGATCTACTCGAAGCGATGGATCTGCTGCAGCATGTTACTACGCCAACTCACGAATCGGGGCACACATTGGATCTAATTATCACATGGCAATGCGACGCCCTGGTCAAGGATCCTCCTGTTAGTGATTATCATATATCTGATCACTGGTCTGTTACTTGTTTGCTCAATCTCGACAAGCCAACAATCTCCAGGAAGACGAAGACGATTAGGAAGATTAAGAATATCGACACTGCTGCGCTGTGTAATGAGCTTGCTGCTTCAGATTTGTGTAGTAACACTCCAGACGATCTCAACGATTTGGTGCACTGTTACAACACCACTCTTGCGTCTGCATTAGACCGTCATGCTCCACTTGTTACTAGATCTATTCCAGTGCGTCCTCTGGTCCCTTGGTTTAACAACGATATTAAGGAAGTGAGAAAGGAGAGGCGTAAGGCAGAGAGAAGATGGCGTCGCACTGGCCTCCTTTCTGATTTACGGAGGTATAATGACTTGAGGAATAAAACTAACAACCTTATGACGGAGGCGCGCAGGGTGTTTTTTAGAGAACTCATCGATGAGAACTGTGGCGATCAGAAGAGATTATTCTCGGTAACAAAGCGGTTGCTTGGTAGCGGTCGTGTAATTCAATTTCCACCTTTTAAGGACAAAGCTGCTCTTGCCAATAAGTTCGGTGAATTTTTCGCCCAGAAGATTGTCACCATTCAGGGTAAGCTCGATGAAATGTCAGCTGACGTGTCACCTAGTAATACTGTCTCCCAGCCTGAAGTATCTTCGATTGAGCCATTGACCAGTTTTACCCTGCTCACTGAACATGAAGTACGGAAATTGATTGAGGCCACGCCCAAGAAGTCATGTGCGCTTGATCCTATGCCAACTCCCCTTCTTGTCGCCTGTATTGACACTCTGCTCCCTGTTTTAACCAAGATCATTAATCTTTCGCTGCAGAATGGTATATTTGCTGACCAGTGGAAATGTGCCTTGGTCCATCCCCTGTTGAAGAAGCTCGGACTGGAACCGATTTTTCAGAATTTCAGACCAGTCAGTAATTTACAATATATTTCCAAACTTACAGAAAAGGCTGTGTTCATACAGATGCATGGTCAGATGGTCACCAATAACATCTATCCAGAGCTGCAGTCGTCTTATCGTGAACACCATAGCACAGAGACGGCCTTGCTCAAAGTCATGAACGATGTTCTTCTGAAAATGAACTCGCAACACGTGACTCTGTTGATCCTTTTGGATCTTAGTGCGGCGTTTGACACGGTTGATCATTCCATCTTGTTAGATCGGCTGACCAAGCTTGTTGGTATGCAGGGTAAAGCGCATGACTGGTTCCGCTCGTACCTGTCTGGTCGGAGTCAACGAGTCGTAATTGATGGATCGATGTCAAAGGAATTTTCTCTGGACTGCGGTGTTCCCCAGGGTTCCTGCCTGGGTCCACTGTTGTTCGTTATTTACACCTCTTCCCTCTTCAAGATCATTGAACGTCACCTTCCTCAAGTCCACTCCTACGCCGATGACTCCAACTCTACCTTAGCTTTAGGCCGGGTGATGATGATGCCCAGGATGTCGCGCATCGCGCTATGGAAGCATGCATTAAGGACATTCGAAAGTGGATGATTGATGGGCGGCTGCTATTGAACGACACGAAGACCGAGTTCCTTGCTATCGGAACTCGTCAGCAGTTAAGAAAACTTCGTTCTTCTAGCATAGAAGTTGGCAACCAGAAGATTGATCGTTCCTCCAGTGTCAGGAACCTCTCGAGAGACGAATCTCTCGGGATGAACAGCCATATTAACCAGATATGCAAGACCTCCTTCTACCACATTCATAACATTAGGCGTATATCGAAATACCTATTTAAGGAATGCAGACAATCATTAGTCCATGCTTACGTAACTTCAAGGCTGGATTATTGCAATAGTATATTATATGGGTTACCCAAGTACCAACTATCGAAATTACAACGCATACAGAATATGGCAGCCAGGCTTATAACGGACACAATGAAATTCGATCATATTAAACCGGTACTTTACAACCTTCATTGGCTGCCAGTAAATTATCGTATTCAATTTAAGATCTTGGTGATTAATTTTAAGGCGATTCATGGCATGGCTCCTAGTTATTTAAGTAATCTGATCTGTATTAGATCATCGTCTAGGTATTCATTACGCAATAATGATACAATATTTTTAGAACGCCCAAAAGGGGTTATGCGCACAACTTTAGGTGCCCGCTCGTTTCATGCCTCTGCGCCTGCGCTGTGGAACAGCTTGCCTGCGCACATCCGCACGATTGATTCGCTAGCGCTATTTAAGAAATCTCTTAAGACCTATCTTTTTAAGCTAGCGTTCTAGATTCGCATTACAATCTCATCGGTATTTTGTATCTATTTATTTACTTTTTATTCATTCATTCATTATTTATTTATTAATTATTATTTTTTTAGTATTGTTATTGTAATTACCTATTGTAAGTAGCATTTTTATTGTAATTATCTATTGTAATATTAGTTTTCTTGGATTGTAAAGCGCCTTTGATCATCCCATAAATGTTAAAGGGCGCTATATAAGTAAATAAATATTATTATTATTATTATTATTATTATTATTATTATTATTATTATTATTATTATTATTATTATTATTATTATTATCTCTCTGCTATAAGTGCGGTTTCGGTCTTTAGAAGAAAATGAAGGCGGTTTGCGGTCTGGGAAGAACAAAATATAGCGGTTTGCGGAATGCACGGACCCCTATAATAGACCCTTTCTCTACGAATAAATGTTTGATCACTTAGCCAACCCAACCAAGAAAGTGCATAGTCAGTAAAAGCAAACCATATGAAGCACATAGCTTTAAATTTCAGCGATAACACGCAAAAATCGTCCTGTGTACTCGCTTTGTCTTGTGTTTGGTTAAACATTGTTTGTTTCCCTTGTAGCAGAGGTTTCTCGCCAGCAGAGACCTCTGCTAGCAGAGGGAAACTGTTTGTCGGCTAGTCACCCAACGTTATGTTTGTCAACCACAATTTTCAGGGAAATGTTTGATCTTTTAGTCACGGCTTTAGTATTACTTGTGTTCTGCGTGAAGAGGACTACTTTTCAGCAACTTCTGAAAACACGAGTGATATTAATCCTTAATTTTCTCGGCCCCATGCAATTACCTTCCAAATCATTGGTTTGTTTTCCTTTTCTCTTTTCTCCGACATTTAAGCTTATGTCAAAATTGCTTAGCAAGTTTTATTAACTTACTACGAAATATGTTTGTTACTTGTCTAATTTCCCCACCTTCTCTAAAGAAACCTACCGACCCTCTAATTCTGTGGTTTGTGAATTGCGGTCAATTCCTGTTGACTGCTCTCAACGGTCAGATTCGTAGTCTAGCTACAGACCGTCAAAATTTAAAATTGCTTTGTAATTTTTGAAACTTACTGCGAGAAATCTTTTGCTACTTGTCCACCTTCGCCAATTTTTTTTTCGAAGAAACATTCGTATCCTAATTTGTTTCTTTGCAATGTTTTGCTGTTTTGTGGTTTTCGAACTTCGGCCAATTCCTGTTGACTGCTCTAAACTATCAGCTAGGTTGGTACTCCTTTTTCACGGACATTGACTATGTCAAAATTGCGTAGTAATTTTTCAAGCTTACTAGAAGCTTACTTGTATACATTCTTCACCTCCAAGAATATTCGAACAAACATAGGCGTCGTGTATTGTTTATTTGTACTGTTTTAATATTTTGAGGTTTTTGAGCCGCGGTCAATTCCTGTTGACTGCTCTAAACACAAAATATTGGCGCAGTAAAAAAATAACCGTGGAGCTCCGCTTTTAGGCTTGGCTAAATCTATATATTACGTCTTACCCTGAATCATTGTAAGTGATGACAAAATGTTCGGGTGCAGATGGGTTTAAACTCGGTTTTAGGGACGACGGTTTTATTCAAGCCTGTTTAGACCGTATTTAGTAACCGGGCCTTAATACTGTATGGAGCAACCCTCCACGGTAAAAATGTCATTGAAGCGATTTTTAAATCGGAAGACTTGCCTTGTGTATCTGAGTTTATTAATCGACCGGTTTCGTCTGCTATGGGAATTTCTCAGGATAAAACTGCTGGGACTTATGGGACTTATTTTATAATGAGCCATTGTAGTCCAAATAACGTTACTGCTAGGTTTTGAACAGCAATTTACCGACAGGAATTGTGCACAGGAAATGACTAAGATCCTGCGCTACAGAGAATGTGCAATGTTTTTGGGGTTCACAGTTTCAACGTTAAAACGTGGTTGCCATATATAGTTGTGCACTGGAAAGAAATACATTGGTAAAGAACAAATTGCTACATCGGCATTTATTTTTATAACTGGCCTTCGAATATGACTCAAGGCACTTACATACCGCTAGGGGGACGCAAGATTTAAGCGGCTAAACATAGGCTTTTTGTACAATGAATCAAACACTCCCATGTCTCTCCTATTTCGTGATTAAACCGCAGCGCTATGAGTTTTTGAGATTGTAACAGGGTTCAGCCTCATTCTGTAGAACTGACTGTAGAGGCTTTTACATTTGGCGTTATTATGTTAAAGATGAGTGTATGGTTAAACAAAGTGATATATTCTTTAATAAATGAGACTAGTCAGAGTTTAAAAACAACTGAGAAATAGTATTCAAAGCCGCTGGAAAAAGGACCAAGTTCCTTTGTGCTCTGTTTGCGTTAAGTCTGATAATCAAAAAGGAACATGCGTGTCGCTTCTATTGTACTGAAAGTGAAGTTTTTCCTTAAAGTAACTGTTTCAAATGAGCGTCACATAAGTTCCCTGTTAAGGTCACCAAAGTGCCCTATTCACGTCGCCAAAGTTCCCTAATATCACAAAACTTCCCTAGTGTCGTCACAAAAGTTCCCTAGTGACGTCGCAAAAGTTCCCTGGGCACGTCACAAAAGTTCCCTTAGTCAGGAAAGTTCCCTATTTTCGTCACAAAAGTGCCCTTTCTTCTCTCTCTCTCTCTCTCTCTCTCTCTCTCTCTCTCTCTCTCTCTCTCTCTCTCTCTCTCTCTCTCTCTCTCTCTCTCTCTCTCTCTCTCTCTCAATGTTAGCATATCTTCTCTGACTGATATACGTGATATGGAGCTGAATGTAATTGGATTACCTACTTGCATAATCATTGCACCCAGTCCAGTGCTACTCGCATCCATATTTAGCACTGTTTCTTTCTTGTTATGAAAAATGCAAGTACAGCTGCAGTAGTGATTACAGATTTTAGGCTGTCAAAAGCGTCTTGTTTCGGTTTTTCCCATACAAATTCTGCATCTTGCTGAGTAAGCTGTGAGATGGGTCCTTGTAGATCAGCTTTATGCTCAATGAACTCGTCTAAGTAGTTAATCGTTTCTAGTATCCCGAAAACAACTTCCTCGTCTGTGGGTGTCGGATTTTCTTATTCCGAACAATTACTCGAATAAAGAAGCAGGGAAATAGAAAAACTTGATTAATCAGGTACCAATCGCGAGAGTAAAAGAGAAAAAAAAAATACTTGAGAAAGTTTAATTCCTCGATAAATCTGGGAATTGACAGAACTTTCATAACTAACACAGATGGCCCTCACAAATAAACGCGGACCGAGAGGAAAATGAAAAAAAAAAACTATTAAAAAAAATTATTTTCTAAAAATTTCGTAAAAGATGGTAGAAAACAAGTCAACATCACGCAACATACCTCACTGACAGAAGAAATAGTTTGGTCACGGCTTGGTTCGGATCTGAAAAAAGAAAACCCGCTATTATTCTTTATGTACGGTTTTGCCTTTCAAGAGGCTTTATTTTGTTAGTTTTGAAAATTTCCCGTCTCCTGTACCTTTACGAGTGAACCCTGGCGCCGATAAATTATTTCTCACGTGCCATGCACTTTTTTAGAACTCTCTCTTCTCGCCCTCCCCTCTGTAGTCTCTAGCATCACCTCTCCTAGTATCCCGGGCTCACGCCCCCTGTCCCCCTCCACTGTCTTGAAAACCTGTCACCCATGTATTGAGAAATTAATTGACGCACGCTTAAAACATTCATATCTAGGAAAACTGAAACAATTTTGTCCGACTGTATAAAAATATTTGGAACAATTGCCAAATAAAGAATTAGGAAAGTAGTACTAATGGGGCTTGTAAAAGAGAGAAAATTAAGTACTTGGGAGGTTATAATTGTTCCACATATGTAGAAACTGACAGGAACTTTCACAAACAAGCACAGATGGTCCTCAGAAAGGAACGAGGAGTGAGAGGAGAAAAACCTATCCACGAATTAATATTGTCCAAGATATTTCTCTTGTGGTAAAGCAAATAAAGCAAATATTATTATCTTGCAGCTAGAATTGCACTGTTGTCTCTGCTTTGGAAGTTATGACGAATTTTGTTTATTGCAAGTTTATTAAAGAATTTTTTTCTTAATTTTCCTCGATGATGGTGGAAAACGAATGAACACCACGCAACGTACCTTAAGGACAAAAGAAATAGTTTGATCACTGATTGAGGTTGATCTGGCTGAAAAAGAAAATACTCTATTTGATTTTACAGTTCAAGATCGGAGGACTTACTTTGATGTTAAAAAATACTGGTTTTGAGCAAAATGTTTCATGGAAACGTATTTCACAGGTAACAAACAAGATTTAAGTAAAACACAACAGTAACCTAAGCACCTGCATACAATACATACCTATTTTCCTTGAAAACTCCTTAGTCTCAATGTGAATAATAGCACCGATTAAACTCTCTCGTTCACTGCAGTCAGAAAACAGCTATGGAATCAGCTCGTGTCATTTGTGTAATAAATATAATGACGAAGCAGAGAAAAGGCGTCAGAGGTGCATTTTTTTTTCTTAAAAACCACTGGTTGAATCCATATGGTTGAACCTATTTGGTTTGTGTTCAGCCAATACTTTTTACTTAATGACACGAGGACGTTTATGTTAAGAATAGAACTTCCCTTCGACGGCCGTGCGGTCCACTTGTGAGTCATAGTTGATTCCGTTTAGGGAGTAATCGAGAAAGGTTGAAGACTGGGGTGACAAGCAACCTCCAAGGTGCTACCTTTGAGAATGTTGACCAAAAGAAGGAGAGAGTGGAAAATGGGAAATTAATTAATGTAGTCAGAGAGGGATTGACTTTTTGAATAAAAAGCATGGAGCCTTGTTACGACATCGTCCTGAATCTAACATACTCAGTACAGAAACAGAGATCGGCTAAAAGGAAGAAATCTCTTTTCTGAGCCATTTGAAATTTCGCGGAACGAAACCTGAGCATAAGGTTGAAACGTTTTCTCGGTTCGAAAGCCGGATGTAACGAGTAGTGAAGCCAGGCGGTTTAAATATAGCAACGTATAAATAACTATAAAAACTGGACATAGTTCATTCAGTTCTCTGCTGTATGTTTTTTCTCTTGCTTAAACTGTCTCAAACAAACGGTCTTTCCCAGGATTTTCTTTAGAAAGGATTGCAGCAGATCTGGAGAAAACGTATATTCAGTTTTATTTAGCGTTCGTCTGTGAGCAGCGAACACACGTCTGAAACCTAACTTGCAAAATATACGCGGGCGAAATAACACTAATTTTGAAATTATTTTAATGCTGGATTTCCACTGATGCGTTTTTGTCCACTCAGGTTAACGTACGTAAAAATGAAAGTTTACGCGTGCGATTACGTGCGTTGACTTTACGCTGCCCAATCCAACTGCCACTTTTTTCTTGGTATTTACGTACGTTATACGTACGCATGCGCACGTAACGATGGAAACGGTTTTCGCAAAAGTTGAACTGGGTTCAAGTTTTAAGACACCTTCACAAGCATACGCTAACAATAACATAACTCTCGAATGTGCTAGATTGAAACAAGAAAATTCCCGGTTGACAGTTACCAATATTTTTTCAAGTGCTAACAACAGCACATCTGATCACAAACGAACTCTATCTTTGACGTTTGAAAGTATCCCTTGTCACACCATCACCACATCTTGTCTTAAGAAGTTGACAGACGCTTAAAACATTCATGTCTTGAAAAGTTGACGCAATTTCTTGTTTATAAAATATGCACAAAACAGCAGAAGTAAGAAGAAAAAATGTATAATATCGTGGCGTTTCTTCTGTGTTTTTGTCGGGCTACCTAAGACTTCGGGGCAGTCCAGCCGCTAGAAGAACGGCCATTTTTCAATGGTTTGAAAATATTCGTTACCCTGGGCTTTTGCACAAAATTTTCAAAAGTAGTTTAGGAGAAAATGCACCTTTACGCATGATTATCTTCGCCACACGAAAGGTCAACAAATCTATGCAAATTTCTTTTATACCTTGAGGAAATAGTTAAAATTTGACATGAGCCTAGTAACTACATTGTGCGCAGTGCTGACTCGAAACCTTAGACCTCAGACTCTCTCGGTTTCTCGAAAACTCAGGCCATAAAATTAATAAAAATTTACACAGCGTGATATCCGCGGATTACATACATACATACATAAACTTTATTTTCTCTCAAATTTCAGTGTAGCTTGCAAGAGCTAATATCTTCGAGAAAACATAAAAAGAAAGTATTATATATATCTATACAAAACAACTAAAATACACAGTATTTACAAGTATATATTACATATCATTAGAAATTTAAACAGCAAAAGTGAAAATAAGCGAAAGCGATTACACATGCAAAGATACGGCCCTAGATTTCCCTCTTAAAATCAGTAAATGCACTTATACGGATAGAGTTAGGCAGTGTATTCCATAGCTTAGGTGAGAAGAAAGAACACGAATTTAGGCCATAACTAGTTGTTCTAGGTTTTCTAAGTGACAGTATGTTATCACCGCGAAGATTATAAGAAGAGGACCGAAGTGAAAACATATCTTTCATATAAGCCGGAAAATGAGTGAAAAACAGGCTCTTATATAATAATATAAGGAGTTTCTGAACGCGCTTATTGCATAAGGAATTAGTGTTGACCGTAGTGAGAAGGCTATCATATGGAGACAAGTAATCCCCAAGTATAAGTCTAAGTAGTCTCTTATTTAGCGCCTCTAGCTTATCCGTATTTCGCGTCCCACAGAAATGCCAAACTGAAGAACAATAGTCGAAATACGGTAAAATGTTCGCTTTGTAAAGCTTAAGTAGGGTGTCCTTGGGTATAAGTTTTCGAAAGCGCAGCATAACATTAAATTGATTATTGATCTTTTTGCATAAATCGGATATGTGACTAGAAAAGTCCAGCTTTTTATCTATTTCCATTCCAAAAATCTCTAATGTGTCCTTTACTGGGAAGGAAAAACTATAGTCCGTATCACCAAGGACTAGACCTTGGTGCTTGCTCTCGTTAACTAACAATCCATTTTCATGGTACCAGTGATTGGCCACCTTGACATTATGAGATACGCATGCGTCTAGAGTCGCTGGATCGACGTGGGAATAATATACCTGATGATCATCAGCATAAGCGTTCAGCTTGGCCGTCTTGAAGTGGAAGAAGAGATCGTTGATAAAAAAGTTAAATAGCATTGGACCTAACACACTCCCCTGCGGGACCCCACGTCCGACACTTTTCCAGGCGGAGCAGGTGTCCCCAATCTTGACTCTCTGAGATCTGCCAGAGAGATAGTGCCTGAGTAGAGCGCAACTTTTGTCATCCATACCGTAGGCCTTGAGCTTGGAAAGGAGGAGTGAATACTGAATAACGTCAAACGCTTTGGAGAGATCCATATAGACCACCGCAACGAGCTCCCCTCTGTCACGCATCATCCTCCAGTCTTCCGTCAACCTCAACAGCGAGGTATCACAACTATGAAACTTCCTGTAAGCGCTAATGAAGTCTGAAAGTATTTCAAGATAAAATTCATACATCTGCCCTGCCAGAAGCCTTTCGAAAATGTTGTTCAGAGCGGGGAGCACAGTTACGGGCCTATAGTTGACCTTACAAAGCTCGTCGTCCTTTTTGAACAAGGGAGTCACCGTGCCCATCTTCCAATTTGCAGGATAACAGGAATTTTCAATGGAATAGTTAAAAATGCTTGTAAGAGGCTTGGCAATAACAGCTGCCGCGTCTTTCACCAGCCGTGGTGAGATCATATCGTGACCAGACGACTTGTGCACATTGATCTCTTTCAGTAAGGTTTCAACCTGAGGTTTACTTGTGCGATGAAAACTGAAGCAAGCGAGTTCGTCTGCCCCCCTGTTTTCAAAGATTGCTTTGACACTCGGATGATTAGCAAAATCCTCGCTATAATCCTCTTCTTCTCTCAGAGGTATGGGCTCCTGCAGAGGTACATTATCAGCGATGTGAACAATGTGTTCATTGAACAATTCGGCAATTTCCTTTTTGTCAGTAATAATCCTGTCTTCTTCTTTTAAGATGATACCATTGGCTTGTCTACTTTTAGTATGCAAAAAAGGGCGGAAGGTAGACCAGAACTCGCGTGGGTTATCAGGCTCTGTTGATTTCTTTACAAAGTGCTGTTTTATCACTTTTCGCCTGAGAGAGGTGCAGGTGTTACGTTGAGTTTTGTACGCCTCGTAATTTGCATCGGTACGATTGCGCGTGAATATTTTCCACAATTTATTGCGGTGTCTAACCGCTTTCCTCCATTGTTCCGTCATGTATGGCACCTGATTGCCTCGTATCATTGTTTTCTTAATGGGGGCGTGCCTATTTATCAACATCTAGAAACAATTGTTCAAATGCGTAAACCTTATCATCAAGTTCATCAAACACGTCAATGATGTGGAAAGGCACAATATGCATATCACGCACAAAGTTCTCCTGGTTAAAATTTTTGAGACTACGAAAACAAATCTTGCGTGATCGAGCCCTTGGTGCCGATGATCGTAGGATTGTATAAACCAACGAATGATCGCTGATGTGCGTATCCACTACGCCAGATGCAACAATATTTCTCTTGTTATTTGTGAGAATTAAATCGAGAGTAGTTTGAGATGTCCTGGACTATCGAGTCGGCTCAGTAATCAAGCAATGCAGGTTAAAAATATCTAACATATCTAATAGAGTTCTACCGTTTTTTGGTGGTTTATCCGGTCTGAAACGTCAGCATTAAAATCTCCCGCAAACAATATTCTACTCGTCAGTGTTGATGCTGCCTCGAACAGCTCCGTCTTGTTTAGTGTCGATAAAATTTCGTAGCCAGAATCTGGAGGAAAAAAAAGCGGTAATAACCTGCACTGATCACGAAAATAATACTTAACATTCGTATCGATTTTTGTTCGCGTTATAAATATAAACCAAACTTATCTTCAATGTTTTAGAAGCGATTGGAGCTAAGTTTAGTTAGCGCGGGGTGCGTGGCCTGATGGTCTCGCAATCTGCACAAAAATGTCCTTTTAGGGTCTGAGTTTTAAGACACCCAGATCTGGGGTCTGAGATTTTAGGTTTAAGCCGGTTGGAGACTTCCAGAGGGTCTAAGTTTTTAGGGTCTGAGGTTTTGAGACATCCCTGTGCACAGTCCCGACGGAGCTCATCATTTGTTTCCTATGGGCCGAGTATGACATTCCCTGACTTTCCCGACTCCCTTTTCATTAATTCACTTGTTCCCGATCTTTAATTATGACAGCTCTGAGCGAAATCTTAGGTGAATACTAAGCTGCTAGTAGGTGAAGTGGGTTGCCGCGCATGCTCCTAAGGAGAAATGTCGACATCTATAGTGCTGGTGTGGGTAGCATTTTCTTTACATGGATGATTTATTTTTTATTATAAAAAGTTCAAATAATTAATGATGCGCGCTATCATTGGTCGAATCGAGTGCATTATATCTCAACAGATACACTCGCCCAAAGTTACGCGCGTGTATTGTAGAATAAAATGTACTCAGTCTACGTCACAAGTGTGCGCGAGCAGATATCTGGACATGTTATCAAAATAAGGAAGTAAAAGCAGTCAAAACATTGGTTTCAATCCGTATTTGACACTTTTTTTTTTTAACATAAAAGCAAAATTTGTGGGTTGCCGGTGTCGTTCAATTTTGTCGATTGATTTCCCGTTTAAGAGTTCGCGCAAAACTTCTAGACATTTTATACAAGAATTTTTAAGAACACTCGAGAAACGCTAGAAGCACTTTTCTCATATTCTTAGAAATTACCCTGTATTGTAACACATTTTCCAGTCATCAAAGTTTCTCGTCTCCCGCGGAATTTGCGGGATAAACGAAATACTGACATTGCATGAAAGAGCAGAAGATTTCTTCCCACTGCTCCACCCTTACTCCCTTAGATGTATGGTTTTTACAATACACGGAGATCCTTTAAAAGGCAATTGACGACGGTGTCGCGCAAAGGTAACCAATCAAGAGGGAATAATAAAAAGGGTTAGGGCAGCTAGCAAGGGTATGCGATTTTTCTACAAATCTAAGGGCCCGTTTATATGGTCCGGGTAACATCTTTTCTCTTGCAAACACTTTGTTTGGCCTACCCGGGAAGAGACGGTCCAAAATTACTGCTCAATAAAGATATGTCATTCGTAAATATATTTCAAGGGGAAGAAACTCAACTGCGACAGGTATTCGTAGTTACTGATCCTGGCTCCCGCCTCCTCCCCTCCATCATTTTCCCAAAGAAACGCACCCTAAGTCTTTCCCGATAAGACTCCCGGTGTCTCAACGCTAAGACACACGGGTCGATCGAATCGAGTCGAATCGACAACATATTCCACCCTCCCTGTTCCCTTGCTGCGATATTTTGGCTAAGACTCTCGCGAATCGACTTCCGGTGAGACGATGAGACTGCCAACACATACGAATCGATCGATTCGATCGAATCGACAACGTATTCTAGCCTCCCTGTGAGTTATCGGTTGACCGAGTAAACGCCGAGTCCTAGTCAATTCCGAGTCACTTGAATGAGATCTGGGAACTAGCTGTAAATCAAGAAGTAAATCAGAAGTTTGACAGTTCATGCATCAATTCGACATCAGAAACACGGCGAACAGAGGAATCTTTTTAATTTTCTTCTCCGGAAACTTTGAATGATCTTGGGTTTAACTGCCAACTCGTTACCACAAGCTTCCCTTGTAGATGTAGGAGTGGGGAAATTTCAGTCGCTAATCTCGTCCGCGAAAAATGCGCTGGAGAAAGAGTTTCTGTGTTGGTTATTTCACCATTATTCGCTGTCGGTAAACTGTGCTCGCTTCGCTTAATTCCAGTCTGATGTCGTTAATACGCATCTACTATCGCTAAAAGCCATCATTTGCCATCACTCATTCCATTCGCTGTCGCTAATACTCCTTTGTATCGCTAAATGCTAAAACTCATTAGCTATCGCTAAATTCCATTCGCTGTCGCTAATACTCCTTCGCTATCGCTTACAAAAACTTATTATAATTTCAGGATGCCTTTTAAACTAGTCCTGGCTAATTTGCTAAATTTACCGTTCGCCTGGTCGATCCCCCTGCACATCGTTTGGCAAAGAGTCGACTGCTTTGCAAGCTAGTGATGATACAAAGATGTTTAGCGATATTTTTAGATAGCAGTTTCAAAAGCTAATCGCCTAAGAATGTCGAATGTGAGACTCCAATACCAGAAACAGTGCACTTTATTTGGATGATTCAAGCCAATTTAGCTTCTTTCATGAATTTTTTCCCCAACGGTCTACGTGTGACAAAATGTTACTCCTAATTCGGCTGAAATGGAACGGCGTGATACCCAATGCTCAAAACTGAAACTGTCGATTGTGATCCCAAACACATGCCTGGGAGTAAAATCTAAACATTGGCTGACCAGCCCCAAAATGAAAAGATGAGCACAACTTACATGGGAAAATGATAGAATTTTTATTTAAACAATCCTGAATCGGTCATGCCGCACTCACACAGCACCAAATTATACTTTTATAGTATCTTCGAGGTTGTCTTTCCTGTAAGTCTTGTGGTTTTCTGAAGTCTTTTTACCACTAACCTAGGTGTATTACTTCTAAATATTATGAAAATGGCAAATAAAGAAATAAACAAATAAATCTCAGCCTTTTCCCCTATCGTGGTTCGAAATGAGAGACAAGTCTGTTACACCTTGACCACGACGTCGTTGCCTTGCAGCGATAGTGTGTCAAAGAGTTTTTGCGGAATTTTCCTCAGCGTTGGAAAATCGCCGCGCTCGCTGGTTCAACACTCAGGACTGTATTCTTTCTGGTACTGTATTCGCAATCCACGATACACATTCCTTCAATCTGGTAACATTGCGTTCACGATCTCTTTACAATCTCAATCGATCGATCTCACTTACACGTACAGCCGTTCTCTATTTATCTACTTTACTGATAAAAGAGGAAGTTTACACCCTTTTACGTACATCCTGAATTTCCCAGTTACTTAATTTTGTACATTACAAGTCTATTGTTTATTTAGTTACTTTTCCGAGTCGTGCATGACACGCACCTTAACCAAAACTAATCCAATTACATAAGTGTCACACCCTGCATTTTAGACACGAAATGTTTACTTCACAGGATGTTCCCACCCAATTCTACCCAATTTAACGTTTGTTTTAATGTTACAATTAATCTTTATTTACCTACATTCGTTACTTGATTATGTAAGACAATGTTCCATAACACACTCCCCCCCTTGACTCGTCTACGAGTCAAGCATAAGTTGCGTTTTCCATCTAGAATCTAATGCTGCATTTCTCCGAAGAGATGTTCTGGTGGGGACTTCTGCAACTTGACTACGGGCATTGTTGGTCCGTGTTTCCTCCCCCTCACTCCGAATCTCTAAAGGGTAGAGCTTTTGCAGTGGCCTGGAGAGGTGGACCGGTTTCCCCTTTGTAATGACTCTGACATGAGCTCCTCTAACATTACTCGGTCTCTCCCTGTAACTAAACCTTCTACTATGCCCATTTTCCACTCTCCCCGTTTCCTGTCTTCCTCATACACTACAACTACATCTCCTAGTTGCACAATTCTACCCTGCCTATCTGACTTGTTCTTATGAAACTCTCGCAGACTCGCTAAATACTCCTTTCGCCAACGGTTCCAGAAATGAGCTAATTTGATGCTGAGGTATTTAAATCTCGCGGAGCATCCTTCCTGATTCATAGCGTCGTCCGGTTCTGCGATTTCATCAGGCAAGGTTTTGACCCTTCGTCCATAAATGAGGTGGGACGGCGTTAGTACTTCTTCCAGTTCGTTGTACTCGTATGTCAATGGCCTCGAGTTGAGTGTACCTTCTACTTCAGTGAGGATGGTTGACAATTCATCGAAAGACAGTCTTGCGGTACCCAGTGTTTTCCTAAGACACTGCTTTACGCTAGCAACCATTCTTTCAAAAAACCCACCCCACCAGGGTGCCCTTTCAAGGTTAAATTGCCACTCTATTCTGTCACGTCTCTCTATTCTGTCACCTCTGGGTGATCGAACAATCTAGTTAGAGCTTTCTCCGTAGCTTGAAATGTCTTGGCATTGTCTGAGACAATCAAGACAGGAGTTCCATTTCTAGCGATGAACCTTCGCAAACATCTCCTGAACGCGGCAGCTGACAGATCTTCCACTAACTCCAGACGCACCGCTCTAGTCACGCAACACGAAAACAATGCAATATAAACCTTACCCATTTGACCAGAATTTTCTTTGACATAGAGTGGGCCCGCAAAATCTACCCCGACCCTCGAGAATGGGGGCGCTTCTTTAACTCTAAAGTCAGGAAGCGCTGCTGTTGGTGGAGCATTGTAGGGTTTCCCAGTTAGCGTTCTACACGTGACACACTCACCCAAAATTCCCTTTACCACTTGCCTTCCTCTTGGGACCCAAAACCTGGATCGTAGCTCAGCTAACGTCGCTCTCACTCCACTGTGGTGCACTCTCTGGTGACATTCTTCCACAACTAAACGAGTAAACTTGTGCTTTCTAGGTAAGATTACAGGTTTTCTAGCTTCGCTCTCTAAATCTGAATTAACTAAGCGACCTTCGCACCTCAAAACGTCTTTCTCTGCCTTTATTCCTAGCTCCCTCACTAGCTGTTTGAAGTTATGCTGCTTACTTAGATCATTTTGGACCGATTTAAGCCATTCCACTTCGGCGCATTTCAACTCTTCTACTCCCAATCTTCCAGTAGACCTTTTCACTTGTGTTACGCGCGCCCTTGCATTCTTGACAAAGCGCCTCACCCAAGCTATTACTCTGACAAGCCTGTGTAAGGTGCTGAAATGGGTTACATCTATCACGGCGGCGACACCTGACGGATGTTCTCTGTCGGTCAGCAAAACTGTCGCGGATTTCTTCTCCTCCAGTTGACTCTCCGGGGTCTGATAGGTTTCTGTCGTCACTGGCCATTCGTTTGTCTCCGCGTGGAGCCACGACGGTCCACGCCACCAAAGTTGGTTATATTTGAGCTGGGAAGCGAACACTCCTCTGGACCCGAGGTCAGCTGGATTTTCGTCAGTGGAGCAATACGACCAATCTCCTTTCGCAGTCAGCCTCAAAATTTCATTTACTCGATGGCGCACGAACTGTTTTCATTCCCCCCTGTTTTGTATCCAGCTGAGAGCTATCTTGCTATCCAGCCAGAACCTCACGCCATCTACTTTCAACTGTGATTGTAATGCATTCTTTATCGTATCCACAAGCTGGGCAAGTATTCTCGCCGACATTTGCTCTAAGCGCGGAATCGTCAGCTCTTTCAGCGGGGCGACCCTCGTTTTACTGGCTACTAATCTCACATGGGTTTTCCCGTCTGTAGTTCGATAGACAAAATAAACCATGGCACAGTAGGCCTTCTTACTTGCATCCCCAAACCCGTGTAAATAACACTCTGCCACGCTCTCTTTCCCCATGTCATAGAGACACCGGTTGACTCGAATCCCTTTCGTTTCTGTCAAATCTTGGATCCACTTATCCCATTTCTCCTTCATTTCTCCCGTCAAAGCCTCATCCCAATCGAATTTGCTACTACAAATTTCTTGGAAAAGTGCTTTCATACCGACTGTCACAGGGCTAATTATTCCCAGCGGATCAAACAAACTGGCCAACAAACTTAGCACATTTCGCTTTGTTACTTCTAAATCCCTGGCCCTCTCGATCACTTGTTTAAAACTAAATTTAAGGGTATCGGTCTCACAATCCCACGCCAGACCCTGTACCCTTTCCCCCTTTGCTCCACCCTGGGCTTCTAATTTCGACTTGGCGTAAGTCTCCTCGTCTTCGAGTCTACCCACTTCTCGGCTCGTTTTACGAGTTTCACTTGAACATATTTTCTCCCTCAATCCCGGGTCATTCGTTTTCCACTTTCGTAAGGTAAACCCCCCTGTGGCCATTCGATCCTTTGCATTTTTAAACAGGGTAAATGTCTTATCGGGTGTACGTTCTCCCGTTACTAAATCGTCGACGTAAAACCCCTCTACCATGCGTTTCACAAATTCGGGGTCCCTTTCCTCAAAGGTGCTTAGGTGGTGCCTGATGGTCCCATTTAACAAAAATGGTGAGGCATTCAACCCGAAAACGACGCGACAAAACCGGTAAACAACAATACTCAGGTTGTTGTCTCGCGTGTCTTCAACCCACAGAAACCTTAGACTATCGCGATCTCTCTCGTCTACCGCTACGTTCAAAAAGGCCTTCTCTATGTCACCAACTAGCGCGACCCTATTTTCCCTGAACCTAACAAGTATTTTGAACAATAAGGGATTTAGGGAGGGCCCCGTATGCAAACAATCATTTAAGGAGGTTCCGTTCTTGGTTCTTGGCTTCATTCGAAGATGCATCGTACACTATTCGCATTTTCGTGGTTTCTGCGTCCCTGCGAATGACGGCGTGATGGGGTAGGTAGTGCGTTTTTTCCCGTTTCCTCCAATTCTGTTACTTTCTCGATAATCCCCGAATTCAACTGCTCCCTGATGATAGAGTCGTACTCGTCCAGAACTTAAGGTTCCTTGCGGAGTCGTTTTAGCTGACCTTTCATGCGTGACAAACTGTTTTTGAAATTGCTGGGAGGAGGGTCGTGACCTTGCTTCCAAGGCAACTTGACTGAATACCTCCCCCCAAAAAACTCTATGTCGTTCTCAAATGATTCGTGCACTTCGTCGCTGCTCTTGATTCCGATGCTTTCTAAATCCCATAACTTGTTAATTTCTCTGTCTAAACTGGCCCTGTCTAAAGCTACACTACCTTGGGCTATGAAATGAACTGACACTTCCTGCTGACTATCTGTCTCTCGCCTTTTCAGGGGGCCCGACAACACCCAACCAAGCTCAGTGTGCACTGCCACAGGTTCCTCGGGTCCCCCCCCCCCCCCCCCCCGTATGGTCGTTCCCTTTTGGAATTCCCACAAGTAATCCGCCCCGCTCAAAAGATCTATTTCGAGCTCGTCTTTTGTCTGACAAACGTCAGAGAACCACAGATCACGCAAGTGCGGGAAGTCGTTTTTAACAACCTCTACGTGCTCGTTGCTTATGTGTGAAATATTCGGCACAACATAGGCTTCGAGCGAATGTACACTGCTACCGTGTAGAGGCATTACGTCAAAACGGGCGACTTCTCGTAACCCGGATTCCATTGTTCTCTGGCCAAAGGTGCTAATACTAAGCCACTCCTTTCTTGCTATTCCTAAGTCGTAACTACTAGCGGCCTTAGCGGTTATAAACGAACGATGACTCCCAGAGTCAAACAGAACTCTCACTCTTCCCTTTCTGTCTCCCTTGATTAGAGCTTGCGCGGTTTGGAGGGCGATCCTACTTTCTGTACCCACAAGCATACTGTTAGGATTATTTACTGGAATTTCTACCGGCTGATCGCTGCACCCGTACCCCCCTGGGGGTTGTTGTGGTTTAGAGTCGCACAGAGAAACATGATGAGAACCCTTACAAAGCTTACAATTAGTGCTAATTTTACATTCACGGGCTCGATGGCCCCTCTCCGTGCAATTGAAACATCCTCCATACTTAACTAACAATCTCTTACGTTCTACAATGTTCGTTACTTTCTAACATTGCTCCGGTTGGTGTCCTCCTAGGCAAAACGGGCATCTGCGGTCTTCTCCTCTTCTTGTAAACAGGGCACTCGCTGTCGGCTGTGGACTCCTTCTGCTCTCACTGGGCCCGGAAACCCGTGCTGTTTGCGTCAAGTAATGGTCCTCTCGCAACTCTACCTCCACGAGCAGTGCTTGAAGCATGTCCCCCAAGGTCCAGTCCAAGTACACCTTTCCTCTTGTGATGGTAAGCCTCACCGCGTCAGGGATCTTTTCCAGGAGCATGGGGACAACAGTTGCCGAGTATGTTCCTTCATCCACCTCCAAGGCCTGCAACGCTCGGTGTTTGGTCTCAACAAGGTCGTAAAATCTTCGCAGCCTTGCTGTATCCTTCTCGTGGTAGACTGGTCGTGCATTTAACATTTCGTTAACGAGAGATCGTTGGATCGCCGTCTTCTTTCCGTACCGTCTCTTTAGCAAGTCTACGGCCGATCCATAGTTTCCTGAAGTCAAGGCAAATCCTGCAATGGCTGATCTCGCCGGCTCTAATAGCAGTCCTCTCAAGTAGGAGAATTTATCTACGTTCGACAGGGCTTCGTTCTGGTGGATGGCGCTTTCGAACGAATCCCAAAATTCCTGCCACTCGTGAAGTTTCCCACTGAACTTCCTGACCTCCAGTTTGGGGAGCTTGGCTCTTACGGTTTTCGTAGATGCTGGGGTCGCTAAGTTCAAAGGTTCACCTTCAGCATTCTCGTTCACCTGGGCGCTTGTTGCTGGAACTTCCCTTGATTGGGAAGTCGGCGCGATCACAACGTTCAACTTCTCATCTATCTCCACAAGTCGCTGAGTAACGTCGGCTTTGAGGGTTGCGCTTTTGCCGATTTCGTCTGCTATGTCCTTTTCAGTTGATTTATCATCAGCGACTAGTTCGGCCAAAATCTCTTCGTCGAGTGGTACGATCTCTTGCAACTGTTCTTCTAGCGTCCCCTTCCACTTTATCAATTCAGCCTTTTTCGCGGGAACATAACTTTCAATGCACGCATCAACGTCTGGCAGGATTCCGGATAAAAATCCTCGATGCCCCGATCTCACTTTCGTGTTCGACATTGTATCCGGCTCGAAGGACCACGTTTTGCGGAATTTTCCTCAGCGTTGGAAAATCGCCGCGCTCGCTGGTTCAACACTCAGGACTGTATTCTTTCTGGTACTTTATTCGCAATCCACGATACACATTCCTTCAATCTGGTAACATTGCGTTCACGATCTCTTTACAATCTCAATCGATCGATCTCACTTACACGTACAGCCGTTCTCTATTTATCTACTTTACTGATAAAAGAGGAAGTTTACACCCTTTTACGTACATCCTGAATTTCCCAGTTACTTAATTTTGTACATTACAAGTCTATTGTCTATTTAGTTACTTTTCCGAGTCGTGCATGACACGCACCTTAACCAAAACTAATCCAATTACATAAGTGTCACACCCTGCATTTTAGACACGAAATGTTTACTTCACAGGATGTTCCCACCCAATTCTACCCAATTTAACGTTTGTTTTAATGTTACAATTAATCTTTATTTACCTACATTCGTTACTTGATTATGTAAGACAATGTTCCATAACAAGACTCTCGCAAATCGACTTTCGGCGAGCCGATTTGACTGCTAACACGGACAAATCGATCGGTTCGATCGAAAAGAGTCGAATCGACAACGCATTCCACCCTCCCTGTTGCCTTGCAGCGGTATTTTGTCTAAGACTCTCGCGAATCGACTTCCGGTGAGACGATGTGACTGCCAACACAGACGAATCGATCAATTCGATCGAGTCGACTCGAATCGACAACGAATTTCACTCTCCCTGTTGCCTTGCAGCGATAGTGTGTCTAATACTCTTACGAATCGACTTCCGGTGAGACGATTCGACTGACAACACAGACGAATCGAGTCGAATCGACATCGTATTCCACCCTCCCTATTGCCTTTGTCTAAGACTCTCGCGAATCGACTTCCAGTGAGACGATTCCACTGCTAACACAGGCAAATCGAGTCGAATGGACATCGTATTCCACCCTCCCTATTGCCTTGCAGTAATATTTTGTTCTAAGACTCTCGCGAATCGACTTCCGGTGAGTTGATTCGACTGTTAACACAGACGAATCGATCGATTCGATCGAATCGACTCGAATCGACGAGGTATTCCATCCTTCCTGTTGCCTTGGAAACCTCGTTCTCAGGGTCTCTCTCTGCCTCCCTTGTCGTTGAGGAGTAAGACCCTGGTTGCGGCTGGTCACGTGGCCTAAGATGACAATCTTCACCGCACCCGGGGTTAGTTACAAGATTGAATTTTGTCGAACCTTACAAGGAACCACCCTTCCCTTGCAAATGAATTTGAACAGCTCCAAGATTTTGGGAGCCACGTGACCAGCCGCAACCAGGGTCTTTCTCCTCAACGACAATGGAGGAAGAGAGAGAGACTCTGGGAAGGAGGTTGTTGCCTTGCAGCAGTATTGTGTCTAACGCTGTCGGGAATTGACTTCCGGTAACACGATTCGTCTGCTAACATAGACGAATCGACTCGATAAGGTGTATTGGACAACCCTCGGCTGCCGGGCCCGGTCTTCGCCTCTATTTTTATAACAAATTATCAATTAATTAAATGAACCAAAGAAGCAATCAGGATTTGCGGGTCATTTTGTGCAATCAAGGGTATGATGAAAAACAAAAGAAGTCATGCTGTTCTCTGGATCATAAATGAAAATTTTCTGCCAAAAATTACGAGGCAAATATAATTTTCTTTAGTATAAATCTACTAGAGCTCTATCAGGAATGCCGCTCTCTGATTGGCTACGCTACTCACTATCTATTCTCTGATATGTAGTGACAGTAGCGGTTGTCAGCAAAATGGCGGCCGCTTCTTCGCGTTTTTGAAGTATCTGTGAGGAGGACTTGGATAAGTTACATGTTTGGTTTGGAACGACTAGTAGATTTATCCTGAAAGAATTAGATTATTCGCTCTCGATTTCTATGCGTGAGATAGAAATCTCGAACTCAGAATCTAATTTTTAAGTAGAATTGCAGCGAGAACTTGAGGTCAACTCTTAGCGCACTCATCGGCAGAATCAGGAAGTAAACTACAATAAAGAAGCGACGGAATAGCTGGCGTGAGAAACAGCTCTTGGCGTCAAAAGTCAAGGGTATTTGAAGCCAATGTCGTCCAATCCTTAGACACGTTTACTTGTTGGGAGGGCGGGTGGTTTTAGTGCTAATGTCTAAGATTTGTCTTCTCACCTTAACCAATTTGCTCTGAGACCAATAATTCCTTTACAAATAAGGTTGCACAGTGACACTGTGCGTTATAAAGGAGTAAACATTTTAAGGTATTGGTATGAATTACAGGCTTATGGTCTTGGTTAAGTTTCCCACTGATTGACTATTTTCCACGGAATTTGGTGGGCATTTGGTGATCCGTGTAATTTGGGATGTCTGTCTAAGTTTAATTAATTGATTAATTAATTTTTACAGAAGGCTAAGACTAGCGACATCAATGAATTTAATTGTTTTGTCCTGCTCATAAAATAAGTTAGAACGTGCTTAGTTGCTTTGTACTACTGACAAATACGACTATGACCTGTTCCTGTGGCAGACCAATCCCTTAAAATTGTTCGTTACCTATTTATTTTTTTTTTAATATTCTATGCCGTGACCCTTACTCAAGGTGCTCAAGAATCAGCTTCCGGTTCCTCCAATCATGCACAGAAAACTGATGGTCAATTCTACAGATGAAAGCCCCTGAACCTTGTTCATCCTTAATCTAATTCTCCCTACTTGTAAATTGTTATGATATGGAGGTTCTTCTTGAGAACTGCAATATTGATACGATGAAAATGTCCTTTTGTATGAAATGTAGGGCATCTGCATTATTATTCTTTGATTGGTCTCGAAAGATTGTTTGATATCAGTCACAGATGTCGATGTGAATCCAGCTGTCTTAGTGCCTTTCTCATCACTAGACTTTCGCCTTGTCGGTCGTTTAGTCTTGGAGTGAGATAAAAGCAAATAATGAAGGGCAGAAATATGGTAACAGGAATACACATTAAACTAGAATAATAGAATATTAACAAAACATAAAGTGAAAACTGTTTAAGAGTTGTAGGCATCCTTCCTTCTTGTCAGACGATGGACTGTGCCTAGGTTTCAGAGATGATTTAAACTGAGACCTATGTGACTGTGAAGACCGATCCCGCAATGCAATGAAGGCCGTTGGCAAGGGATCTGACGCGCTCTTCCTCTGCTGGCTACTATCCCACTCTCAGCGCTGTTGTCGGGTTCTCTCAGGAGTCCCCTTTCGGAGGGCTCATTTTCGCGTGCTTCGGTCTGCGGCAAGGCCTTTCCAAGCGTCGAACCCAATCTCCGTTGCTGTGCCTCTAGATCTGCTGTAGAGAGAGAAGCGTGCCTCAGGACATGAGAGATGCAAATAACATCGCTCTGTGGTCAGTGGTAGAGAAATAACAAAACAAAAATAGCAACACTTTAATATTTTGAGACACCTTAACTTAATCCTTGGATCGAGGCCAGGAATTAAATTTGCCAGTTCGGAAATCCCAGATACCCAGACGACCCGATGAACGACCGACCGAGCTGCCAAGCGTCAGAACAAAGCAAATGATCGAAAGGCACAGTACTAATGGCCGGAAAGCCTACAGGACGAACAAACAAACCAGCGAACGAGCATATCCGTTAAAACAAAGGTTTAATACTGCCAACGATTCACTGGGGCCGGGCCACTGCACAATGCCTATATCAGATTTCCACGAAGAGTTTCCGCACGATCAGCGAGACTTTGTTAGCGGTAATGATGGCGTCATGTCCTGATGTACATGTCCCCTTGTAGTGTGCTTAAACACCAAGTGATGATGCAGCCAATTTTGATTAATAGAGCTCAGATGCAGTCGGAAAGGGTTTTGAACCGCTGGTGCATACCACATTTTGTTAAGGGTGAAGCCTGGAATCCTCTTTCGTATTTTGCCACCTAAACAGGAGGTTAGAATATTATTCCGGACCACTTTAACGAATCAGCCTCCCCATCCCACCCCTACTTCCATTGAGACGGGATGTCTTCGCCTCTCCTGGCTTACCTATCCTATAGTTATACTATCGAGATCTTAAACAAAGAAAACCAACAGAGATCTTGGAGTTCAAAACGTTTTTAATCAGTAACGATAGCCAGATACCTTTTTTGTATTTCGACAACGGAGATACGGCTGCTAAAACGAGAGTTGACTTACTAAAGTTGTACCTTTTTTAAGAACAATAATTTTTGCCATATTTTTCAGGCTAACGAGTTGTAAAGCAAAATCGTAAAGCAAAGGACCTAAACTCAGTGTTTTGTTAGCTATTATTTTGCATTTTCATTTGCTCATTCGAAACCTATATAGCCAACAAATGAAGCCTGCGCAACTAATAACACACCAAAAATATGATGACAGACTTTCATTCCCTTTATAAATGAGCTTTGAGAAAGGCCTAAAACATATTCATTTTATGCCCAAGAACATAAACTCTACTATTACTATTTTATCACTTTGGAGGGCATTGAGAAAATAAAAACTGAAAAAAAAACAAAACAAAACAAAACAAAACAAAACAAAACAAAGCAAACAAACAAACAAACTTGAAAACAAAACAGCGAGCGTTTACAACTTGAATGGCTGTTATTTTCTCACAGTAGATCATCGAGCGAAGCTGGCTAAAAATTACAAAATCTTACCACGTGAGTTATCACAAATTGTTAACGACCTAAAAGAAAAAAAAAATAATTAATTTATTGGTAAATGTTGAAAGTAATGTACCAGTCAATTCCAAAAGCGCCCAACCCCCGCACCTCCCCGGGCATACCTTGGGTATTTGATCCGAAATTTGTCCTGCACCGTGGGGCATTTGACTATCGGCTAAATATTGGTCGGCGGTCGCCAGCTAAAGGGTTTCGCGCCTCTTCCGCGCGCAAATATTCATTCATTCATTCACCACGAGGGCCGCTTCGCTCCCTTCACTTCAACATGCCGCTTAGGTTTTCCGTTGCTTACTAAATATATAGTTGATATCCCCTTTTTTCAAAGCTTGGAGCGCCGGCAAAAAACATCGGAAGGAGTTTTGGCGCACAATTTTTCGGATTTGGTTTGAAAAAGGTAAGCGAGTTTAGAATAAAATATTCATTATGAGCGGGGATCGTGCCAAAATGCTTCATGCAACTAGTGATTTGCTATAGATTTACACTTGATTTGCCCTTTTTGAGCCCCTCACAGTGGGGCAATTGACCGTCTAAACTGGAAACACTGCGGGTCATTTGATCAAACATTTTCAAAAAGTCAAATGCCCGGGTGTTTGCCCGGGGGGGGGAGGGGGGCATGGGCGGGAGGGGGGGTTGGGCGCTTTTGGAATTGACTGATACATATTTGTGCAATTCCTAAACAGTTTGGCATAATTGGTTGAACTGATTGTGTTTGGTTTGAAGCCACAAAACTTCGCCACATTTGTGGATGACACATTTTGCCTATTTAACTCTGAACACGATGCCACGGTTTTCTTTAACTACATCAACAAGCAACACCCTAACCCTCGGACGTACAAGAGGGGGTGGGGAGGGGGGCAACATTTAGTTACATTAAATCAATTTTACTTGTTCAGCTGTTCAAAACTGTAATTTGTGAGCAAAACGTTTAATTTTGTCAAGAAAAACCAACGTTAGACTGAAAAAAAGTGAAAAATCACAAAAAAATCTGCCATATTGGATGACGTCATAGGCCCCAGCGGAGCAATTTGCATATGTAACCCATAATATTAACCTAGTCGTGTAGACGACATAACAGGCTATCTATTGACGGTATAACCTTTTCAAAGTATCTTAACCCAACGAAAACCTATGGGGAGAGGGGTTTCCTCCCACACCACCTTGTACCACGGTGGGGGTATTAGTTTGCTTGTACGTCTGAGGGCTAATTTACACTTCACCATGGAACGGGAAACAGACCATGTTTTGCCGTTCTTAGTTGTTTTAATCAATAACACCGACCCACACCAAACAGTAACCTCCGTTTATCGCAAAAAAACAAAAAACAAAAACAAAACAAACAAAGAAACAAAAAAAAAAAAAAAAAAACGTTAACATGTTTGCTCACTAGCTATCTAAGCTTCTCCTCCTTTTCCCACAAAATGGGGTTACTTAAGGACGCTCGCGCTAATTGTTTATGCGATCTAAACTGCACAGGTAACGCGACAATATTATGTCACGCATTAGTCACGATTGACTTATCCCCAACTAAACAAACATGGCGTCGTAAACTTCACACCAATTCCACTCGTTTAGATCGTCGGTCACCCCTGCCTATTTTTACATGACTCATTTACTCTACATGGTCTCTACCAAAACTGCTGAAATGAAAAAGATCTCACTGTAAGAAGTTACATTTTTTATTTAATTTTCTTCCGTTGTGCCATCAAATTCCGTAAGTGGTTAGAACGGCAGCGCTTATGAGGACGCTCGTTGAGCATTAGATTCAATTTTTACGATATCCCTTATGGCGTGAAATTATTTAAAATATCCACTCCTTTAGACCTATGCAAACAATTCTTCACTTAATCAGTAAATTTCTATGATGTTTGATGGGTAATTTGGTGAAGCTATACTTCGTTATTAGGTCCGATCTATCCCAAATAGGGCATTTTTCCAGTGCCTTTTCCTCCGAAGCAAAGTCGGTGACCCCGAATTATTTTTTTTAATTTTGGAATAAGTAACTCATGCCCTAACTCTAGACGAGAAGTGGAAAAATTTCCACTGTGGGAAGATTTTCGCGCGAACGTACTTAAACGCCTTGATCGATAGAACTTTCAAGGTAAAACTTGGATAGGTTTCCATAACGACCTTCAGAAATTGTCTGCCATCCTATGGAAGAACCTTTACCCTCAGAACCTCATAAACAAATGTATTTCTAAATATATTCTAACGTCGGTTAAGGGGGTGAAAGCACAGCCCCCTTCTGCAGTAGAGCCCCAAGATCCCATATCTTAACACAGAGAAGGATATGCCAACTTGCTAATCGACTACGTAAGCTTATTGATATTAAACTAGTCTTTACTACTTTCAAAATCAAAGATCTTTTTAGTGTGAAAAATGCCGCGCACTCGCGTGGTGTATAAATTCATGTGTGCAAGCTGTGACGCTTGTTATGTCGTTGAAACGAGCCGACACTTCTCCACGCGAGTGCGCGAGCACTTATTTTCGGAGTTCAGAGTCTTGTCGAGCACTCTGCTCAACGGATTGTTTCCAGATTCTGGACTGTATAGCTACTAAATATCAAGTGAGGCTTAAAGAATCAATGCATATCAAATGGGAGAAACCCAATCTCTAAGAGATAATTAGAAACTGCTTACCGTAGCGCAAGCAAGGAACCTTCATTTTCGTTTGATGTTACCAAAAAGTGTAAATACTGTACAGAAACATACTGCTCAGCACGTGGCATTAAACACTGACCTTATGCGAAACTAACCAAAGTGGCGACAAGCCACTGGACTCGGAAAATGAATTGTAAATCACTAATTGATTCTTTTGTTAGGAAAGTTTCCGAAGACTCAAAAAGAGAACCGTGACCCTTAGTATCTTGATGAAATTTGCTTTTTCATTCGGCCGTTAAGTAAAGTATTTTAATTTGCAACGTACTGGGCATTTCTTTTAGTAATTCTCTATGATCTGCTAGAGGACAGACGCGTACAAAATCCGTAATTGTAAAGATCCTTGAACAGCCACAATCGAGCGTGTTTTGTTTTTTTAGTGTACAAAAAGATATAGATTTTATTTTCCCTGCGTCTGTTCAGTTGTATATCATAGAAGACGTCCAAATTTGACAATTTTTCTTAAATTGGTATCCATAAGGGCTTTACATTGATATCCATCAGGGCTGAACCCCCCTCCCAGCCCCTCCCCCTGCGGGTTGCCGGTTACAAAGGGAAACTACGTATACCAATAGACTCCATGTACCAGCTGTGTAGCTGTCAATTCCCTTCATGCCCGGGTACTGGCGTCCTTAAATTGGGGTGTAATCACTGTTCTCCGCTCACTGCACCCCTAACTTCGTGCGTAAATGACAAGTGAACCTTCTTCCGGTCTAAAAAGTGAAAAGCAAAACAACCGCATAAAAACTTCAGTATCAGGAGCACAGTGAAGAGCATAGTAAATTCGGAAAATATAAATTGAGAAGCGCCGTTTCAGGTGTTGATGTAAAGTGTTGGTAAAAACTTGATGGAAGGGACTATTACATCGTGAGCAACTTTTGAGACTGCAGTAGCCACACGACGCAACATGATTAGTGCAACATTTTAGACCAACTGCACGTGTGAAAAAGTCAACAATCCCGTCCCATCGCTCAAAAGTACGGTTCATGTGGTCAGCGGTAAAAAAAATAAAAGTGACTGCGGAAACAGTTGACTTTGTGGCACAGTAGACTCCACGTAATTTTAAATTCTCGCGCCTTTCTTCCTGACACTGTGCAAGTAACGCCAGGACGCATTGGTTGGTGTTTGAAAAACAAGTGACGAGCTCTCTTATGTTTGGCGAGGTATGTGATGATAGTATTGAGAACTTGAGCTCGTCACTTGTTTTGACGCTGTATTCGATGAATATGCGAGGTTGCCGCAGTAACACATTCCTTTTTTCGGATTTTGTGTTCCATTTGGTCGTGAATTCTGGTGAATCTCGGATCAAAAATCCGCTTTTGGATTCCACGAAAGGAACACACCCTTATTTACATAATCAATGATGCGGTTAATTCAAATGATTAAATGTTTATTAATTGTTACAGTACAGTGGCGGCAAGAAGATGCAAGTTCATTACGTTTGTTAAGTGATGACAAATCAGGTCGGCAAATTATTAAAAATTTCTCTTTAAGGCAGAGATTTACATCTTTTACTTGAGCTGTTGTAGGTTGAGCTAGATGAAATTATACGCCATGAGATAAAGTGGTCAATGTTCTTGTCTGATATGTTTGCTGAGTTCGGTCGAGTTTCTACAAGTGCTCAATAGCAGAGCTAGAGATATTAATAATTTTAATCCAAAAGTTAGGTTACTTAAACATTTACTGCAACTCTGAGTTTCATGCTTCTTGCGAAGCAATCATCAGGCAACTGCCAGAAAAAACGGTTACAAACACAGATATTTGGAATATAGAACAATGTATACATTACATACTAGGCGTGTTGCGTCACGCGGCATCGTTATTGCTAATTAAAGAATGATATTTTTTAACAGAAATTTTCTAACATGTCTACAACACGATGTTAGCTCAATTTCCATAAATATATAAATTTGAGTGTTATTAAGGCCACCAAAGAGGGAGCTCCGCGAAACGTGTTTAATCCGTCGCTATGTTAGGTCCCAGTCCATCATTACATGGGTACCACTGTACTACCTGTTGGTATTGGTACCTCATTTTAAAATATAATTTCTTCTCCAGGGAAACCAAACACACGATTTAAGAATTCAAGGCTGAGCTGTTCGAAGCAATCATAAAAACTTTGAATAGGTGCTGGTGACCGCTGACCTTGGATTAGGCTCGCGATTTTGTTTACGACGCAAATTGCGAAAAAATATCCCAGTGTAACACAGATTTCGCAATATGTGTTGCCGCAACTTCGTGCAGAGGTCTGCGAATTCGGTTATAATTTTCAAAACGCTGACAACGTTTCGTGCAACTTGTCTCGCTACTGCGCACACAAATTGCGTCAATCGCAGTTTGAACACCTCGACCTAGTGGCCTATTCAGTTTGCGTCGTGAAAAGCTCGCTGGCAGCGAGCACGAGTCCATAAATTAGCTTTCCGGTCCTGAAATTTTTGGTGAGTTTTGAGAACCGCAAGCTTGCTTGCAGGTACGAGTCAGGGTAAACTCTCAAGGCCGACGCAATGAAACATTCTTTTGTGGGTTCCCATTTTTCGCTTAAAAATAAAGCACACTTTTACCGCGCATCACGGTTTCGGCAAAAGCCAAGAGAAAAATGCGATTAAAATATTTTCTCTAACCACCGACAACATCAAATGACAACTTGGAAATCAATCTTACTTCAAAAGATATTTTCCTGCGTATTTCAAAGTACACTGGTCTCCTTCCAGTTCGCAGGTGGCTGACTCCTGATTGGCAATGGCGAACTTAAGCTCGGCAAAGTCAGCGCAAGCCTGTCGGAAGATGAACATGTTGACATCTGATTACATCAAGTGATCCAAAATACAGGGTACCCCGATATAACGACGCCCGTTATAACAAACTCCCCGTTAAAACAAACGACATTCTTCAGTATGAATATGTAAGTGATCAGCGCAGTTATGAAAACTACTTACAGTGCGTTCACTGAAACCATGTCCGACCCAGACAATGAAAAACAGTCAGCGGGAAGAAGTGAAACAATAGTTTGCAACATTTTCCATTCCGGCAAATCTTATGTCCGGTACAAAACAATGAAATCGCAACTTGTTTGTTGACCGGTCATGCTTACGCCACAACTGGGTGGGTTAAACGCCACGTTAAATAGTTATATGCTGCATTCAGTTACTATGGGGTCGTTGGTTGATTTAGAAAATAAGTGTAAACAGAATCTAGTGTATAAGTGTCAATGGTTAATATAACTGCCTGGTGCAGGGTTTGAATATTGTCGCGTCTTATAAAAAGCCCTTCGAAAATTCTCTGGGCAGTTTTTAAAGAACCATTTTCGAAGAACCATTTGAAGGGCTTTTTTAATACGCGTCAACTCCTGGAAGCACTCGGTGTCTGTAAAACGAGGACCGGATACCTGGGGATGGCGGATGAAAAAATGCGGATGGAAAAAAATAAAATAAATAAATAAATAATAATTTAAAGAAGAGCAATTCCTACTACTGTAGGAAGACTACTGTGGACGCGGTTTATTTTTTCCTAGATACTTTGAGAAATGCCCACCCCCGGGCAGACATAACACGACAAATGCCTCATCGTGGGAACTCGCAACCAGAAAAATCCCTGAGAAACGTCCGAAGGGGGTGGGTACAATTGGAAATATTCAACTGTCGCCTTGCATTTGTCTTCCCCCCCCCCCCCCCCCACACACACACACACACACACACACAGGGCAAACAATCTCGAGTCTCAAGCAGTCGCAACAACTTGAACAATTCCTCAGCCGAAAATACAAGAGTATAGTATGCCAAGCCCCCACTCCCCCCCCCCCCCCTCCACCCCCTCCTCCGCTAAAAAATATATTAATCTGCGCGCAACAACATTTTATTACAAAACTCGCGAGTATAACAAAGAGCACACAAAGGTATTTTCCGATTTTGGCAGATGCTCATTAACTCCGCCTATCTCGCGCTGGTAAAGCGCACTGTGTATTGGTTTTTAATTATTACATTTTCCCCATTCACGGTACCCTTGGCAATAAAACGTGTTTGTCGAGCGACAAGGAGATTCACCATTAAAATGCGAACGGCGAAATCCTGAAAAATTTCTATCCTGTCCTAAAAAAATGTAAAAAATATAAAGGACGCGTTTTACGGCGTCTGCTACAGGAAAAGAACCCAGTAAATTTTCTTCAGCGCAAATATGTTATCTGTACAATTATCAGGACATCGAGAAATCAATCTGGTTTTGACAATTTTTCTTTGTTGTTGAAGGCGAAGCGACGGTGATTACAACATTTCGTATAAAACAACAAGTCATTGTTGCCGTTTCTGTGGTTAAAGACACAATATCATTACGCAGAATCATAAAAAAGCTGCTTAAATTCATTGGGGTGATGGCTTTAAATTTCTTTTTTAGATCTTAGCCGCTTTCTTACGATCAACAGCTAAAAAATATAACTTAAATTCCCGCGTTGTGTTCTGGTCTTAGATCATCAATAAGCCCAGAGACAAGACGACAAAAATGGCCCTTTTTAGCTCATGGATGACTTAGTCAGGCCATGATGATGATGACTCACTCACTCACTCACTCACTCACTCACTCGATTCTGATTAATTTATTCATTAAAGTTAATGGATGAAACAGTTCTTTTGCCCCTCCCCTGGTAAGTATCGTATTTTTCCCCGCAGTCCTCTTTGCTGAAGGTTTGCAAGTTTCAGGGGGTGGGAGAAATACGTAGATTCTTACTAGACTGTTTATGTATCATTAAGTTAATATGAATAGCTTGTTGTCCGGATGAAATACTGCTCGGGATAGCCACTCGGGATAGCCCGTTCGTCCCGCGTTTTACTGTCTTTTAATAGCGCCCTTTGAGTCATATAATAAATCCTTTATTGACCAAGCTTGTGCGGTCAAGATGGTGGGATATTGGCCTCGTTCTTTTTTTGCGTGTTTATGAACCTCGACTTCGTCTCGGTCCATAAACACGCAAAAAAAGAACTTGGCCAATATCCCGCCATTTTGACCTCACGCTTGGCCAATAACCCATATTTATTTCAGCAGTCAATAACTGGGTTCAATGCAATAGCTCGCGTTCACTAACTGGCATAATCCTTCTCGACTTCTGTAAAGCCTTTGACTCCGTGCCTCATCGGCGTTGATTATTAAAACTTGATTATTACGAAATATGTGCGGAAAGACTGCAGCATGGATCAAGGACTTCTTAAGCAATCGCTCCCAAGTGGTGTCTGTAAATGGCACTCACTCCAGCCTTCAACCTGTACCTTCTGGTGTACCCCAAGGCTCAGTACTGGAACCTGTTTTATTTTTCACTATATATTAACGATATTACTGATCACACCCAGCCAACAATGCGGCTCTTTCTATTCAAGCGTGTGATCAAACCATTTTTAAGGGGCAGACAAGATGCAACCTAATTACCATAACACCTAATATCTATCTTTTTGTCTAAGCACACTTATATATTTAAAATACATGTCTTTTCTTTATTTTTAAATGCTGCCTAGTAGTATTTAAATGCCCGAGGGGAGAATCTCTATTCCTCACAAGCTTTCTTTCTCGGAGATTTACCCGCCACAGTCACTCCTTCCAAGTTGTATGTTCACTTTAAATTTAATATTAACTTATTATCTTTTCTATTCTATTTTGTAATTTATTCTGTGTGGCAATAAGATAATAATAAAAAAGCCTCTTTGCCGATGAAAGCATTGTATATAGAGAGATTACAGCGGTGATTGTATTGCCGTGAACACCTAAAATATGTCTGGAATGTTAATTGTGTTGTAACCAATCACAGGCGAGATCTTCAAACCACAGAAACCACAGGCAACGAACGGTTTCCTATCTGTCACGGAACAAATTATTTTCGTTTTGTCTTAACATTCAGTCTCTTTACAAGTAAACAATTGCTTTTCCTTCCTATTTGTTTACAGTGTGTGCTATGATAGCGAAGAATACAGGTTTGAACGATTTTGAAATAAATTACAAAGCCGAAGTGCCGGGCCGACGCACGCGACGGTTTGGCGTGGGAATTTTCAAACTTTTTGTAACGATCGAAATTGCGGTGAGGGTAAAAGGCGGAATGAGTTTGCGGAATGGCATGTGGCATGACTTGCGGAATAGCATAATTATGCAGAATATAATATATGCAGATTGACTCAAAGAAATGAATTAACTGAGAGCGCGCCCTTTCCTTTCTGTAGTTAATATAATTCTAACGTTAATAATCTTGGAACACGCGATTATTGATCGTGTCTGACAGCCTAACTTACAGTGAACAATCGCAATCTAGTTGCCGAACTAGGTCACAACAAAATATTGAAAATAAATTGGTCAGAATTTGACCGAGAAATATTTCAGTGTTGAGTACTGTTCTTGTGATTGCGTTACATTCAGATGGTGACATTATAAAATCGGATAGGGCAGAGTTTTTCGACAGTCTGTTCATGTTTAAGGGTGAAACGAGAATTGTAAAAGCAGGTAGTGAGAATAAATGAATTGAATCGAAGTGACTAAAAGGAATCTTTCGTGAGTTTGACTGTACCCCACAAGTTCGGTGCATCTCCACGGGGCTTGCTTTGATATATATATTTTACAAATGGACCTACTCTTGAGGTAATTAAACTTTCTCTTGAGTCAGCTGTTGAGTTTGCTTTTATAGGACTAGTCAGTTCAGGAATTATATTTTTCCCGATTTTTGCTCTTCGACGAGGCGACAACGCGAGCGCTGAGTTCACTGATTATTCATATCGTATAAACATCATATCAAGGCATCGAGACCGATGTGAAACTCTTGTAAAGTTCTGAAAACCATAATATAAGCTCTACGAGGCTCCGTTCCTACATCTCGTACAATCAACCCCGGTAGGAAGCGTATACGCTTCTGCCCCGGTAAAATAAAATTTTATTTAAGCCATTTCAAACCGGCCAAATGGATATTATATAATTTGACCTACACCACGCTGTGACTGAAATTGACAAGGTGCTGAAGATAACAAAAAAATTGAAAGGCCGTTTGATCGCAGCCGAACGATTCTTTCTTAAATACCACAAACCGGGACCACAATTGCGCAGCAAATATCATTCGCGATCAAACTAAACCTCCTCAAGAGTTTAAAAGTGTAATGTTTATACCAAAGCAAGCCCGGTAGAAAGTAGTGCTTAATTTTGAAATGTTCCTCCTCATGTCGGCCGCCGGCCGGTCAAATCAAATTCAAGAGAAATAATCACCTCAAGGATTCATTTGTAAAATAATTATATCAGCACAAGCCCCGTGGAGAGCAGTGCTCAAAACTGGAATATTTCTCGGTCAAATCATGGCCAATTCGTCTTGAACATTTCGTTGTCACCGAGTTCGGCAACTAGCTTGCGATAGGCTGTAGAATAATTAACTCTTTTTAGTTGAATTAATTTCTTCGGGTCATTCTGCATATATTACATTCTGCATAATTATGCCATTCCGCAAGTCATGCCACATGCCATTCCGCAAACTCATTCCGTCTTTTACCCTCACCGTCGAAATCGGTAGTTGCGCCTGATCGCAAGTTACAATGTTGCAAGGTAAGCCGCTAGAATTTTCTGATTCCCATCGCTTCGCGGCTATTGCAGCAAGCGTTAACACTTTTTTGTTAGGTCAGGGAGATTTACTAAATTGGTAATTTATTACCAGTATTCTTTTTTTTTGGTAGCTAATAATAAAGTTGAAATTCGAGAGTTGTTCTTGCCGATGTTTTCGTTTCTGATAACATAATCCTCGCTAATATTTTTTTGTAGAACAAGGGGATGGATTTACGTGCGCTAACGATTAAACCTTCGAACTACTGTGCCGGCAGAAGCTCCTTGATCGCAAGATCGCAAACTGGAAAACCACCGACCAAATTCAACATCTATGGAATGATTGACACATCGCGCAAAGTAAACAGCCCAATTTTCGGTATTCCTTCCAAAATATAATTTTGCTTTTTCTCTGAAGGCATTTATGCATTTGATATCTGGGGGATTACATGCTGTAGGAAACTAGTTATGAGGGGATTTAGCCAAGAAGATTTTAAGTCCCCTTTGGATGCGATTATTAGCACATTTTGCGCGCAAAAGAAAAAAAAAAAACATGATTATCTCCGATCGCAGTTCTTCTTACCAAAAGGATCTCCGTAAATGTCCGTAAACTCGCATGTTACAACCCAACGGCTTTATATTGTTGAATGCATATCTGAACATTTATTTTTCTAAGAATACACGATTGTTCATTATGTCGTTACATGGAAAGCCGGTCGTCGTCGCGTCGCGTTGGCTTCTAAATTTTTCTTTCTAAAATCGAACGATGTGCTGAATGCGGTCCTCAGCACTGATCTTGGGGAGCAGTGGTGTTTTAAATTCCTAATAAGACAGCTTGTATCCTTAAACATGTTAAATAAAACGAAAATAATTTGTTCCGTGACCGTTCGTTGCCTGTGGTTTCTGTGGTTTGAAGATCTCGCCTGTGATTGGTTACAGCACAACATTCCAGACATATTTTAGGTGTTCACTGCAATATAATCACCGCTGTAAGAATATTTGTGATCATGCACTTCTCCAGCAGGACTTTATAATCAGCTTATGTGAATGGGCTGAAACCTGGCAACTACACTTTAATATCACCAAATTTTATCACTTAGGGATCACTAATAAGTTTGTCCCCTTTTACTATAATTATCTCATGAATGATATTCTTATTGCTAAATCAGCCTCCGCCAAATATCTTGGAGTTACTATAACTCATAATGTTAATTGGAATCAACATTACGATGATATTTGTCGTATATGAGAATGAATATGTGAAAAATATTTGAACTGCGGATTAATGATTAAATATGTGACTGATCATCGCAGTTATGAACACTACTTAAAGGGAACCTCTACTCTTACAACAAATTGATCCTAAACTGTTGGAAATCATTACTAGTTTAAAAACTTTAGTTCATAACGTGGGAATAGCATTTCAAGTGCCAAAAAATGGGTATCATTAACGCCTTTTTTCATTTCTAAATTTCCCGGGCGCCGCCATGTTTGTTTTTGTGACGTCAATGCGTTGCAGCTATTGTCAGGGAGTAAATGAAGCAGAAAATCCTTTGTGTTAAACAATTGGGCAACGCAGTCACGTCATGAAATCCAAAATGGCCGCGCCCTTGAAATTTCAAAGCGAAAATAGGCGATGATGATAACGACTTTTTTGTACACTTAAATGTTATATCCACGTTTTAAAACAAAATTTGGAATCTAGCTATTATTTCCAACAGTTTAGCGTCAATTTGTTGTAAGAGCAGAGGTTCCCTTTAAGCAGTAGTGAAAAAAAAAGCCTAAAAAAAATTCAGGCATGTACGGGATTCGAACCCAAGACCTCTGCGATAGCGGTGCAGCACTCTACCAACTGACCTAACAAGCCATCTGGGAGCTGGTCGTTTTGTTGGTTCGTAATATACCCGTGAGTAGTGAATATATGAGAATGAATATATGAAAATCATATATTTCAACTGCGGAACGAACCGACAAAACGACCAGCTCCCAAATCGCTTGTTAGTTCAGTCGGTAGAGCGCTAGCTGCACCGGTATCGAAGAGGTCGTGAGTTCGAATCCCGTTCAGGCTTGATTTTCACTACTGCTTAAGTAGTGTTCATAACTGCTATGATCAGTCACATATTTAATCATTAATGCACCTCGTGTTTTAAACTTGATAAAACACTCCTGCTCATTTATTAAACATTAGGCCCTGTTCGCACTAAGACGAAAATTTGAGTTTGGCGTTTGCAAACACCAATTTTTTGTTTTCGTAATCCTGTTCGCACATGAAGATGCGAAAGTTGTTTTAGTGACAGATGGCTCTAATGCAAGGCAACCGTAAAAACCATACTGAAGGAGTCCGTCATCAATTTGATGACCCAATGACGGATGAATGACAACGAACAAAGGATTTTCTCGCCTGACAAAATTTTCACAGCCTCCAAAGCTAGTCAACGGAATCTTTGAAGTTTCGTTGCGCTTGCAAAAATTTTGGTGGGCGCAAAAAATCGTTCGCACTAGAAATGGCTTCGCGTTGACAGATTTTTTGGCAAATCAAACAAAATTTCGCGTAGTGCGAACAGGCCCTTAGATAGCTATTTTAAGTGTTGACAGAAATAATTTTCTCTTTTATCCATAACTAATATTTATTTATTTTTTGTTTGTTTTTTATTTTTATTTTTTTATAACTCCTGGTATAGTGTACACTGTTTTAGGAGTATTCCTATTTAAGTATTAAAGTTTTAACAACGCCAATGAAGCATATGTTTATATAACAAAACTAGGCATGCTACAGGCCACCGAGTGTTTGGAAATAAATTTCCTGCGACCGTAAGCAAGGAAATAAGACATTTCCTATCCTCAGGTGCCTTAGACGAGGACCAAAAGCAACTAATTCGGACGTCTGAGCAAAGGATTGGAACATTCAGCAATGATTACTCATGATTACTGAAATGTCTGAAATAGCTTTCCAAGTCGGAGGCATAATACGATGGACGCTATTGTTATTCAATGATATGTTAAAGAAATAGCCGCGTATTCTGAAATCTAGCCGCCAAAACACCGATCTTATTCATAAAGTCTATATCTTTTGGCTTAAATAAACGATCAGTATAAAACCTATACTTGAAAATAATGCAATATTGTGACAAAAAACAGTTACCATGCTGTAACTTTCGGGGTTGGGTGCGGGCGAGAATACATTACAACCAGTCTAGTTTGAATAATAAGTTAGATAGACTTTGGGATAGAGGTTGCATTACTAGCTAAGTGTAGATCGCAATTAGTGTAGCAAGATGCATTCATGAGCTGGCTCAGAGGAGCCTTTGATTATACTAGAGACGCATTATCCGTGCGGACGAATTATGCGTCGTCATTTTATC
>JAEMWC010000462.1:127500-142500 GCA_016490735.1 Pachyseris speciosa
CTTCAGATGCATTATATATTGCTTAACAACTTGCCAAAAGCCAGTGACGTCAGTCGGATTTCAGGCAAAAGTAAAAACTGCCATATCTGCCCTGGGCTTAGTAGACCGGATTAAAGGCTGTGTGGGTTACATTCGCTACGCGCTATAGAACAGAAAGTAACTGTAAAACCCATAGAGGGAGTGAAATTTCTAGAGATTCATATGAACAAGGTGTAAACTTAAGAACTTACCGCTACATTTCTACATCCGAACGGCACACTGAAGTTCTCTGAATACGGCCGACATGGATTCCAGCTGAATTTCATTAAGAGGAAGTCACGGGAGCCAATGCCTTGAAATCTGAAATGGTAAAATCATAGTCTAACGTACAGGATTTCAAAATGCCAAAAGATCGGTCTAGCATTTATAAATTCGTCAAGTTTCTCGCAGCTTGATTGCAACCTTGCGCTCGAAAAATAAGAAATTTGAGTCGCTTGTATATCGAGATTTAAGATACTACAGGCCGAGACGGAGAGGTTAGCAGTTCAGTTCGAGGCGAACGGCAACTTCCAACTTTTGTGGGCTCGCCAGACCGGAGTCCTGCAGACAGAAAAGTGTTCAAAACAAGACCCGGACTAACCTCTTCTCGGAAATATCTATTTTTTTGGCGGGGGTAAGGGTTGGCGCCCGTGCGAAGCAAGGGGAGCGCTCCGGCTCTCTCTTCTCGCTCGCGTGCGCCAGTTTTCCCCTCCCCTTACCCCTCCTCTTTCGCTTTGTAGCGTCACGCAGGCTAGCCAAGCAGCAGACTGAAGTGTTATCTTAGCCTGCGTTCAGACGTCTCCTATTTCCTTTGTTGCACGCGGAAACAGCGTCGCTAATCCGGTATTCCCGTATCCCGCTGTTGCCCCAGGGTTCTTGGGAAAGAACCGTGATTGGCTGCCTGACTGTGGTCATTGAGCAAATTCTGATTGGTTTTCATGTAAAACTGGCTCATAATGTATGCACGCATCATGCCACCAAAATTTAGCGGGATTTTCCATTTTTTAAAATGGATCAAAACACACAATGTTTATTGACGGTTTTTCAGCCATGGAACAGATCGAAAAGTTGAGCGATTGATATCTTGTGGAAGGCCGCGGGGCATTTAATGTGTACGAAGAAATTCTTTCTTTTCAGTTCGCTGTGCATGCCAGTCTCAGAAAACTACAAAAGCGACATAGACTTAAAACAACTTGCGAAAAATCGAAGAGGGGATTTTTGGAAGATTACCGTCGTAAATCTTTCAAAGCAGCAGCATCGGCTTCTCCTGAGAAACGAATTTCTTAGAAGGGCCGGCTTCTTCTTCATCGAACGAGCATGGTTCCTCGCTAACGCTTTCAGTCAACACCCGTCAAGGTCTTCTTCACGGCGAATTCTACATGAATAAATCTCAACTTTTCTCCTGTTTGACCTGCGATCAATGAGCGAGTAGCTGAAGAGTTCAGTGGCCGAGCAAGGCTAAAGTGAATGCGCTGACTATAGAGCTGAAATTGGAAGGCTTTGGGTAGCCTGCGTGACAGGCGCTAGAAAGGGGAAGGAGATGGGGAAAGCGCATGCGCGAACGAAGCGAGGGGAGAGCGCGCGGAGCGCGACGGGAAGGAGGAAAAGGAAGCGTCTAAAGCAGTGCTATTGTTATTTCCATTCCACGCCCTGATTAATATGCAAATTAAAGAAATCTGCAAATCAGTCTCACTAATTGCAAAGCAAATAAAACGTGCACCAAACCGAGTCCTAATCGGTAAGGAAATACAACCACAGGGAGCAGAGGAGACCTATTTAACCGCAGAGGAGTCCTTTTTGACCGTATTTCAAGTTACAATTGCAGCGTGTGACCATCTTGTTGATTTGAACACCGTACTTGATCATCAAACCACATACATGCGATCGTGTTATGCTACTGTAACGCTGATGTTCAAAGCTTTTTATTGGAAGATGAGACTTTTCTCGAGAACTGCCACCAAGTCTTTCCTTTCTTAGAACGCTTGAGCGCCTTTTCTGCTGTTCTTTTGGCTGATGTCGAGGCTCTTACTCAGTATGGGGGAGGGAGAGGGAGGGACAGAGGGAGAGGGGATTGGGGATTGGCCCCAATCCCCTCTCCCTTTTTCCCTCCCTCTCCCTCCCCATCCACCTCTCCCTCCATTTGATTTGATTTGATTTAGCGTTGATTTGATTTAGTCTCCCCAATTAGTAGAGCATCTGTGTTCAGCTAGAAAGATTTAGGACTTTAATAAAGTTATTATTATTATTATTATTATTATTATTATTATTATTATTATTATTATTATTATTATTATTATTGCTACGCATGCCACGTTCTTCTAATTTGAGAACAACCGATCAAGTTACTCAGGATGTTGTGGTATCAGTGTTGGACCAATCAGAACACCGGATTAAGCCGTGATTGACATATAATTAATCCCGACCAATGGCGATTTTTTCGTCCCAAAACGGAATGAAAACTACGAAACAAACAATGGCATTGCTGCGGGCGCTTCCTTCCCCTTCCTTCGCGCTCCCCTCGCCTAGCACACGCGCCCTCGCCACCTCCCCTTCCCCTTTCTAGCGCCTGCCAACGCAGGCTAGGTTTGGGTAAAATGTTGTGCCGGGGTACGTGTGGCCAGATAGCCACAGCTGTGGATAATATTTCATTATTTATGCGAAATTTAAAACCGAACAGCGGGATACTGGAACACGATTCAGCGACGCTGTTTCGCAGACGCCCCTTTTCCAGTGTTGACTCCGAGCATCGAGAAAACTCGGCGAGCGTCTTTCCGACAATTTCTTCTTCAATTTTTCAACTCTCCCGCTAAAAGAACTGTTGATAGAGAAAACTCGGGTTTCGAAAACCACTGGGCATGACGGCGAAAAACTTAACGTGAATTGAAGTGAAATTTTGAGGAGGTTAAAGAAGGGATTGAAATGTTAAAAAAATGTTTTGAAAAACCACCAGACAGTTGACACTCCACAAGGGCACAGCAGGCTGCTGGGCAACTGTTTGGTGTCCGTCTACTAATTCTCAACTTCAAATTCCAATTTTAAACCTTCATTAAATCTTTAAAATCTCCTTTGAGAAAAAGTATCTCTTCCCAAATCAATACCCAAAAATCACCGAAAAATTCATAAAATAACCCACAACATTGCTTCGTGGGATTATAACGCTTTGACTCCTGAGTTATCGCAATTTTTCTTTTAGTTAATGTTTGGTGATAATTAGTCTGGAGCACTAATCTTCTCCATATAAAGGAGTTGCGATGGATATAAACTGTCTTTCTGGCCACTTTGTGGAGAGATTCCAAGGCCTACTAAGGCAATTTGAGCCAGTTTTGACTGGAGAAAAGTTCAATCGATGTCATATTTCCTGGTAGTACTGGGTGGGCCGACACATAGGAATATGGGATAGGAAATGGAAGGGTTCCATGCCCGTGGAATAGTTGAATTTTCCAGAATTCGATTGGGGCGTGAACAAGGCAACTTGAGATGCGCGAGACTGGCTCCAATAAAATGGCTAAATCGTGGCCCGCGGAAAAAGTGAGAGGAAAATTTCCATCCCCCCCCCCCCCCAAAAAAAAAAAAAAATTCCATCCTTAATTACCGTAAGGTTTCCTGTAAATGTAAACTTTAGTTTTCTGGCAATGTTTTTTATTAAAAAGTTGACCACGAAAATGTGTCGGACACATTGCTGAAACACTGCTGTTACACCTACAGAACAGGAATTGGACAGTTTTACTGCACCCTCAAGGTTTTACAGATACACAGACGAGAAATAAAAAAAATCAGTTCTGTCAAGCCCTTATCTCAACTAGAGTTCGCTCCATAAAGGAAACTTAGGGCTTTGGAGCTCAAAATGAAATTTATCTACATCATGTTTTTCATAAAAGGATTAAAATTATTTTCTTTCCAGTGATAAAGAGAACGAGCAAAGCGTAATCCCGATGCTCTAACCAACTGAGCTATGAAGCCACTGACGTTGGAAGTAGGTCAATTGTTTCATATATCATTCACTTTCACGGGAACATATGAACCCACAATTGACCTGCTCCCAACGTCAGTGGCTTCATAGCTCAGTTGGTTAGAGCATCGCACCGGTAATCGCGAGGTCACGGGTTCAAACCCCGTTGAAGTCCTGAATTTTTTTCAGGCTTCTCTTTCGCAATTACATAAATTGCGTTCACAACTGCGAGGATCATTCTTAATTTGATATATAATGTATATCAGTTGGTCTTGAATACATATGACGGCGTCGCCTAGGAGAGTACTTAAAAGTTTTACACTGTACTGCAAAATTTTCGGACGCTTTAAATTTCGGACGGTTTTGGCCAACCACGTTCGGTTAGACAGTGGAACGTCAGACAGGTTCGATGTGACAAATGGTGTTCGTCAAGGCTGTCTAGTATCTCCTCGCGTTGTTTAATGTATACACGGAGAAAATATTTCGGGAAATAAAAGCAACAAAAGGTACGCGTTTCTGGATTTTTATGATTTGTAGTCTTACTTGATAAATATTTTAAGTTTACCAGTTGATTTTTTGACATACACTGACTCATTTATATTTTATTACATGAATTGACATGAATGTCACCTAAGCAGAAATTTTAGATGAAGTACAGTGATTTGTTTACCGAACACTGCTTGCATTGTTTTCATCTCTTTGTTTTCAGCTTGCTTGTGTTGGTCTTGAGGAGATTCTATTTGCAATATGACATTTCTTGATAATGTCATGTGGGACGTTACTGGTACTGTCGACCATTATTAATATAAAGACAGAAGCATGCAGCCGAATTATTTTTCATATTAAAATATTCTATGCTATTAAGAGAATAAAGTAATTTATGGTGTCTCAACGAGAGGAATTAACGGCTCTATTTTCCTTTCCATTGTAAGCCTTTCCCGTGTGGAAGGCGAAACGAAAAAGAGCATAAGAGTGAGCCTGATCTCAGGTTTTAGTAAGCGAAGGACTCTATACCCACTCAGAGTAAAAAATTAACAACATTTTTCTGTGGATCTAAGCAGAACAGAAGTTACAAAACGTGACGTTAACAATCGATAAAATAAAAAAAGTCGATGATATTGATTTACAGGCAAATTCGTTGTATCGAAGGGATTTTGAGATTTACTGTTCCGTCAATCATCTCAGAGAGGGGGCGGAGTTATGCAAATCTCGCCCAGCTTCGCCCGCCGGCTTGCGATTATATTCGTACTGAGACGGGTGTCGGTAAAACGCCGACTCGGGCCGGGGCCGGGGTCGGGGCCAGGGCCGGGGCCAGGGTCGGGGCCGCGGGCCGGGGCCGGGGCCGGGGTCGGGGTTAAAATAAATTAAACTAAATAAATAAACGAACAAATAAGTAAATAAACAAATATCAACCAATACGTTTGTTGTAGGACCGCTGTACCATAAACCACATAACCCCACGTGAGGTTTTTCCAGCCAAAATAGTCACGTGGTCAAGCTTCGCCTGTTCGAAATGGCGGATAAACAAGGGCAGTTAGGTAAGTTGATAACATTTGGATTCAGTTTTGAAGACCTATAGAAACTTGGTGTTTTATCATTAAAAGGAGAGAACAGAATTACGCTGCTGTGTTCGGAATTTATTTCGCTACGTTTAAGCCGGTTACAGACTAGCAAGTTTTCCTTGATAAGTGTCATTGATAATTGTTATTTGCTCATATTTATGAACGACAAGTTTTCTTTGACAAGTTTTGCCTTCACAAGTTTTATTTGCTGGTGTGAACGAATGAACAAGTTTTCTTTGACAAAATTCACTGTAGCCAGCAATTCGATTACACGACGGACGACAATTTTCTTGACAAGTGTTCCTTGTTGACCCGTACAGACGAGCAAGTTCTGCAATGTGTCAAGTTTTTCCTTGACAAGTGCACTTGTTCAAAAACTAGCATGCTAGTTTTTGAACAAGTGCACTTGTCAAGGAAAAACTTGACAAGTTTTTCTTTACACACCAGCAAATAAAGTTTGTCAAGTCAAAACTTGTCAAGGAAAACTTGCTCGTCTGTAACGGCCTTCCAAGTACCCCAGTTCTCTTCTACGAAAAACGACTGAGCACAAAATTGATAGAAGCATCATCAAGTATGTTATCCGTGTCTGCGAAAAGCCACGATAACGGCAACAACGAAGACAGGAAGAAAAAAAAAAACAGTTCGACGATAAACACTGCAACCGAATGTTGATTGGATCGACTTCCGGTTTGTTATGTCGCTCGCTTGACGCTTGTGTTTATCTTCCAACCGTTTTCGTTTCTTTCTGCTTCGTTGTTGCCGTTGTCGTGGCTTTTCGCAGACACGGAAAACATACTTAATGATGCTTCAATTTATTTTGTTTATCGTAGAAGAGAACTGGGGTACTGTACGGGTCCGCAAATGATCCCAGGACCGCAAATGATCCCCAAAATGGACCGCAAATGATCCCGGACCCCAAATGATCCCCACATTGGACCGCAAATGATCCCGAGCAAAAAATATGGAATGGCATGGATGGATAGAAAAATGACACTCAAAAAACACGTTTTTCATTTTATGAGAATTATTCCATAGCTCCTTTTGTTTTGTTTTGTTTTTTTCGTTTTTAGTGGAAAATCTGTGATCTTGCGTGACGTTCTGTCTGTTTGTTGATTTCAGGACGCCGGCTGCATAGTGGGTATATATATAAATGAAAATTTTGCAGTTAATTTTATCTACAGAAATGTAATAAAATTTCGCCAAAACATTTATCAGTATACTTTTATTATATACCGAAGGAAAATTTCGCAGTTATTGCAATGTCATTAACGGCGAAATGTTTTCCTCTAAATATTTGTTCGAGCCACAAACTTCGCAGTAAATGGAATCTCATTAACGGCGAAGGGCTTCCTCTAAATAAATGTTGGGACCACAAATTTCGCAGTTAATGGAATCTCATTAACGGCGAAAGGTTTCCTTCTATTCTATTACTATGATCAACAACTTCGCCGTTAATGAAATTACACTAACTGCGAAATATTCCTTCTATTCTATTGTGATCGACAACTTCGCCGTTAACGAAATTACACTAACTGCGAAATATCCCTTCTATTCTATTATTGAGATTGGCAACTTCGCCGTTAATGAAATTACACTTACTGCGAAATATTCCTTCTATTCTATTATTGAGATCGACTACTTCGCCGTCAATGAAATTACACTAACTGCGAAATATTCCTTCTGTTCTATAATTGTGATTGACTACTTCGCAGATGTTGATTGAGTACTTCGCCGTTATTGAAATGTCAATAACTGCGAAATAATCTCTCTGTATAATGTATTGATTGACTACTTCGCCGGTAATATGAAATTTCAATCGCTGCGAAATATTCTGTCTGTATAATATATTGAGTGCCTTTTTTGCGAAATTTTATTGCTATCTATAGAGTAGATTAATTGCAAATTTTGCATTTGTCAAAGTACCGCTGCATAGTACAGTAATTGATTTTGCAAAGACACTTGTTGTGATCGTGAACTGCGAGTTTCGCTTTATGTCTTCTGTTTATTGTGTTGTACATCCCAGGACGTTCGAGAACTTGCTTAATCAGATATCATTTCTGTCGGGTATATGATCAACGCTTCGGTGCACGTGCCCGATTTCAGTGAAAATCGAGCATGTATAAATAGAAACAGGCTCCGCAGTTGGCTTTTAAAGGAGCGAAAAGAAGGATCATGGCGAAAAAAATCGGCAAGCGAAGCGAGCCGCCAGTCCCCCGCTCGGCTCGCTTCGCTCGCCGATTTTTTTTTGGCCACGTTCCTTCGTTTCGCTCCTTAACCCCACTGCGGAGCCTAGTCCCTGGCTAGTATAATTCATTTGTATAATCACAAATACAACGGAGAATTAAAATACACACATACCCGTAAAGAAATAACTAAAAAATTCCGCAGTTGATTTCGTTATCTTTTGAAATAAAAGTCTTTTGTTCACTGAGCACTCTCATTTAAAATTGTACCCAGAATACTAGAATTGTTTCTTTCTCACATTCATGGGATCAGCCGACTGGCCTGTGGCAGGCGAGAAACGCGGTGATGTGGTTGAAATCGGAGCAGGGGTCAAAGATCATCCGAAACTTGTCACCGTCGTGTGAGCTGTGACTCCCACGCGTTCGGAAAATATGGCTAAACTGTCTTGTTCTTATTTCATTGGTATCATTTGTGAACGTTCTTGGAGTTACTAAAGATAAGAACAAACACAAAGATCTCTAAAGACGGAAGGAAAAAAGAGATAGGTTTGGATCCTGGTGTGATAACACTGATTGACTGCTTCACATCAGTTGCACAAAATGTGTGACCACGTTTACCTTTTTAAAATTAATCAGATGATGATAGTTGTGAGCCATGATTTAAGGCTTTGATTAAAATAATCGCAGTTCATGGCAATTTCCTATCCCCACTATTTCACCATCCATACCATTCCTTATCTTTTGTTCGGGATCATTTGCGGTCCAACATCGTGCAATACGGGGCTCATTTGCGGTCCAATTTGGGGATCATTTGCGGTCCGGGATCATTTGCGGTCCTGGGATCATTTGCAGTCCCGTGCAGTACTTGTAACGACTGTGAGACGAGTCAGAAAATAGGTGCTCCGTCGGACCAAGTTTCCGCCATCTTTGAACTCTGAGGTAAACCAGAATTTATCCTTAAACTTGATTCAGCGTCAAATCATTTTTTATTTTGTTGTTTGACTTTTTCCACTGAATTTTATAGCGGATCAGTAAGGGGATCAGTAAGAAGATCAGTAGGGATCAGCGGGGGATCAGAAAACCGGGGATTAGTGTTTTGTCGAAGCCCCCGAGCTGCAATGTTTTACTTTTAGTTTTGACCTATTCGTTCTACTGTCTGAACTCAATGGTGTATAAGTATAAATACTTGCTATCTTATGTTTTTGTCCGATACAGATCTGAACTATTACCTGTAGGCATGACTGACTGCTCGTTTCGATTCGAAAGTGTTTTCAAATGACGTGTTATCTGAATTAAACACGACGATACCAGTTTATCAACAACTCGAGATCCTTTCCTAATAAAAATATTATGAGGCAGTACCCAGACGTCCACGAGGATGAGCTGTAAGACTGGCTTGAATACCTCACTGGAAAAGACTTTAACAATTTCTGCCATTCATTCAGGTTCCATTCAGATTTGGTTACTTGAGAACATCCTCGCTGTCGACAGAAAGGTATGGTATACTATGGTATGGTACTGTATTTTATTTATCCACATTACACGGATGAGTACAAGACTTGTTTAAGGTAATTCCTCTGAAATAAAACTGGCAATAGATTTTTGTTCAAACTTTGTCCGCTGAATATTTATCATATGAGAACTTCAATTGTAAAATAAAAAAGGAGGGTGCCCATGCTCATTAAGGAGCTGTGAGGCACTGAAAATTCCCCATTTTGGCATTATTTAATGCTTATTATAAGAAAGCATTCCAAATTATTGTAAAAAACGTTGTGAGCCCAGACTCATGGAAACACACCTTAAACTACATTCAATACATTGTGTCGTAAACAAATATACATTTTACGTTTGATTTAGACAGAAAGCTGACTCCTTGATTGAAAATGTGAACCACATTTCTTGTCATGGTTACCAAACTGCAAATAGAAAAGACCACAGTGGAGCTGCTATTTTCCTTATTTATTCAATTTTCAACAATAGAAATCAGATCAGACTTTTCTCATGCAAAGCTTATGATTAGTTAATCATTAACTAAAATGAAAATGACTGGAAAAAAAATATGGGGTGCCCATGCTCGTTAGTGAGCTATAGCCATTTTTCAACTGACAGAGCACAATTTCAGGGCAAATCCGCCATGTTTTCAATGTGCGCGTGCACGAGCGCGCGCTAATTACGCCATAAATTATGCGCAGTAAAGGATGCGCCATGCAAATGTGAGGAATTACCTTAAACGTGAACGTGCCAAATAACTATAAATCCATGGAAACAGACGTCACTCTCTAGACATACTAGTAGCTTCAGGCAACAAGGCGAAGGTCTTCAACTTTATAGACTTGTTCTGTTCGAAGGACTCTCTCTCCTGTCTCGTAGGAATCGCAAGCGAGGGAGGCTATGCGAGCGTAATGCGTTGTGATTTGCATAAGCCCGCCCCACTCAGATGATTTACGGAACAGAAAAACTCAAAATCCCTTTGAAATTTGCAAACACAACGAATTTGGCTGTAACACTCCCGAATATCTAATGATTTCTATCGATTTCAGTTAATAATCGATAAAAAAATGCAGATTTTATCGATTTTTAACAGTTTCGAAGCATCCTCAATGAAAAAAGACGTGGTCATTGTATTGCCTTATATGATAGCCTTGAAAAAAAAAATACAATATCTACAGAATCTATCTATGTACCGATTGATATAGCAAGTTATTTTCAGGAAAATATTTGTTCTGATGTCTTGCCATCAGAAGGCGGAAAGAAGTCAATTTTTTCCTTGACCACGGCTTGTGACACAAACATCTCCGGAAATTGAAGTGGGGAGTTACAGATGGAAAAATCAATCCGGTACTGACGGTACTCAATATATGCGAAAACGTTCTCAGGTCACCGAAATGTCTTTTCCTTCAACCTTAGAAATCTTATCAGTACTCTGAAATCATTTTTTAGTCTTCTCGATCGTTATGAGCAGCTTTCCCAATATTCATAAATACATACATACATACATACATACATACATACATACATACATACATACATACATACATACATACATACATACATACATACATACATACATACATACATACATACGTTTATTGCAACTCCCAAGCTGGGTTTTTCAGTTACAAAATACAGATCGACTCTCACATGATTGCTTACCTTGGTTTGTCTCTTCCTGCGATGTTCCATAGACTTATTTCCCCGTGATCTGTTTGGCAACTACATTGGTCAATTGTTCGACACTTGGTGAACTGAGCTAAGGCAAGCATTAAACTAATGCACAAGAGAACACATCGGAGAATTACTACAAGCATGCTGCCAGCCATTTTTCGTCTGAAAACCACGAGAGCTGCCATAGGCGACATTTGAACGGAGGCAAGACGTTTACATATCTCGTGACTCAGGTGACTGCCATTTTGTTAGCCAATCGCTCGGTATAGACCGTGTACGTGTTCTGTCAAAGAAATATAATTTCAACGATGGAGTCACTATTTAAGCTGGCCTGACTAGGCGATGTTTGCCCCGCGGAAATTTAATTTTCTTTAAATCAGATGTTAATAATGCTAATACTTGTAATTTCAGCAGAAATTATTGGTTCACTTTGTCCTTTGTTTGGTCAAACACTGCTTGCCCATTTAGCCACTGAACGCTGTGTGTACCAAACAGAATGTTGAACGAAAATGTTTGATCGTTTGGCCAAGGCTTTTCCAACGCTCCAAGGTCACCAAGGGGCAAGTATCGGAACATGATATTTCGAGATACAACAACTACAACGTGAAAGCTCTATGAAGACCCCCTCTCTATTAGGCCCCCGTTTGGAAGTGGGTTTTTGTAATAATCTCCCCCACCCCTTAGAAATAAGCCCCCCCCCCCCCCACCTCCCCTCTTTGGGATATGAGATTTTGTAATTATTCCCTCCTATTCCCTCTTACGAATCCACTTCATGCGGCCCAGTTGGTTGGTTTTTAAACAGATATACAATCCAACACATAATACTGTTTGCTGCTCTTTATTAGATACTAAAGTTTCACTGCAGTTTTTTGAGTTTTGTACAAAACCTTTTTTAAGACGAAAACGACATGTTTAAGTCTCCTTTTCTAAAGCGTGACAAGCCCAAAGACTTCTGCGAAGGAGGCTACCCTCTCTAATAACCCCCTTCCCCCCCCCAGCCTTAATGAGGTCTGAAATTAAATACTCTTGTCAGTTAACACCACTGTTGGACCTTGCTTTTTTCGTGAATTGAAACCATTCAATCTGTCGTTTCGTTCTGTTCATTTTTACCTGTATTTACTTTGGCTACGTCTACACTATACCGGAAAGCTCTTGTGCCGGCACGAAAAACCATATTGGATAGGGCTTTTGTTCACATTCAAAACGATAATTTCGGCACGGTTTTTGCGTCGTAGCGACGCTGGGCCGCTGCGGTCTCGAAAGTGAATCGTCACATATCGGATGGGTTTTCGTGACACTTTCTGGTGTAGTGTGAACAAAGAATCGAACCGAAACGGAAATTAATAACGAGGAGTAAGGATTTGATTCTAGTGGAAAAATGGCGGCGGTTTTGGGCCACTGCCATTCACACCAGGCCGGAGTATTTTTCACGACGGCATAAAATGCTATCCGGCATAGTGTAGACATAGCCTTTATGTGTTTACCGGGTTTTGCCCCTATGACCGGCTCATGACAACTAAACGGCGGAAAAGTGTCTGAGCCTAAGCAAATTAGACGCCAGTTGGGAAAAACCTAGTCTGAAACCTGTTGGATTGTATTAATTTGAAAAACAGAACTCAATGAAATCGCTTCAAATCGACCCAGAAATCACACAGGAAACAAAAGGAACTTCACAGGAGTTCAATAAATTTGTATTGCGAAATCATTCCTAATATATTAAGGGGATTAGTTTCTAAAGAAACTGTGCTGCTGCGTCGGTGGGGGAGTGAAACACGAAAATTTGGTTTATCAACGGAGTTGATAATGTAAATTGACCACCGTACAGGGATTCGATTAGCTGACGTTTCGAGCGTTAGCCCTTCGTCGGAGCGAATCGAGCATTGTGGGTTGTGTATGGTTTATATACAGAAAATGGAGCTACGCTATTGGTGGTAACATGGTAACGTGAAAAACTATGGCGTTAAATCTCCGCCAAAAATCAAGTTTTATTTTCAACATCCAAGTTTTCATTTTAAACGTTATGTTTACGATTTAGATATGAACTTTTAAAAACAAAACTCTTTCTTTGCGTTCAACATCATACCATATTGCCATCAATTCAAGTTCAAAGATGCTAAACAAGATTCAAGATTGAAGTTTTCTCTTCAAAAATCAACTATTCGCTTTAACAATCTAGTCTTCGTTTCAACATTCAAGCCTTCGTTTGAACATTCGAGTTTCTGAGAACGATCAAGCCTTCCCCTCAACATTACATTTTTCGCTTCAACGTCAAGTCTTTGCTTTCAGCCTTCTCGAAGATGCGCCCGAAATGACGCACAAGTTTTGAGTTTTGGTTTGAACTTCACGCTTGACTAACTCCGATACTCAAGGTCAGGCATGCAAGCTGGTAGCCCACCCAGCATGCTTTGTTGATCGAGGCCGCCTCGCGCGGGGAAACCAGAACATTTTTTGTTTCTCTACAGCTTGAAACTATTTCTGCTTTAGACAACATGTTAGATCCATTGCTAGACTACGTCAAGCGAATCTTGTAAATATAAGTGTGAGAAGTGTTGACGGGCCTACGCAACTCCTGCGGTTCGCTGATGGATTGTCTTTTCCGTATATGGCTTTGCTCTAACCAGAATGTCTTTCAGTGATTTTCCTTTGCGATATGATAAGAGTGGAGGCTCTTTAAAGATTTCTCTTAGTTGTGCTTGATTCTGTATGAGGTGCCAATTCCCTAATAGTATTGTCTTGAAGCTAGGTGATATTGCGTTACAAAGGGCAGTATTGTCTTACGTAGATTCTTGTTCCTTTCAGTCTAGTCAAGTGCAACTTTACGCAAACTTTATATGGCGTGTAAAGGAAAGTAAATCTGGCTCATCAACTTTCAACAATCTTTACGCAAGCTTTACGTGCGATTGACGTAAATACCTTTTCTACAAGTCTTTACGAAGTGGCGTAAACTTGCTTCACCAACTTTACGCACATTTACGGCAACCTTAATTTTCCGTAAATCTCTTTATGGGTACTCCCATTGATTTCGGATAGGTGTGTGCCGCAAAGGGTCTGAAACCCTGACCTTATTTATGGATGAAGCAAACCAAAATTGTTACCCTATTCAAGGACGAGACCCGAAAAAGCCGGAAAGAATTGGCGTGAAACAAAAACCGAATTCAGCAGGCTAATAAGGAACGATCCAAACAATGGCTTACTGCTGCGGAAAAACAAAAATAAATTATCATTTGTTTTTCGTTTTGCTGGGTATTTCTTAGCGGATACAATTTAGGCACCCTACGTAAGAATCACACAGGGAACTCTGTGCCAAATTGGGCAAAAATGATACCGTATTTAAGGATAGAGAACCTCAAAAACCATACCGTATCCCGCGGCACAATACACGAATTTCACCCACCAGGCCTCACAAAAGGCTTTATCAAATTCGTCACAATTAACCTTTGAGGAAAACATGAAAAACTTTGAGAGACGCCTTCAAAATAAAGGGTATTCATAGAGAAACACCTCTCTGAAGTCAAATGCACTGACAGAAAAGCGTTACTATATTACAACAAAGTAAAGTTAATGTAAAGCTAGTGTAAGTGTGTCCAATCAAATTACGCTTGTTTACGTGTTGATGTGATGGTTGTTTCAAACCACAGGAGCACCCAGCAACAACTAGGGGTTTCGGTAGACATTTTTTCGGTAGAAGATAGTTCACCTTTGGTTTTCGGCGTCGACTAAAGAGAGCACTCGGGTTTTCGCAACTGAAAGCTGGCCTAAAAGATTCGCAATGGGGAAATCATGGCCCCTGAGGTTTTCGGAAAGGTCGTAATTTCTGTTTTTGGCAGTCAAGAACGTCAGCTAGCCTTTTCGGAAAGAAAATAGTCCCCAAGAAAGTTCGTGGAAAAGTCATTTCAGCATTTTCTCAAAGAATAATTTTATTCCCTAACATTTTAGGACAATTAAAATTTCAGCTGAGGGATCCGAACAGATCAAATTCTTCTAGCTAACGAAAACATAACTTTAAACGGACTCCGCCAAACACCATAAGGTACTTAAAAATGCCCTTCTACAGCTTAGTGGTTGATTTGGCTCGTTGGGTGCCCCTGAAACCAGGCTTTCGCAAAACATCGTAATACTAGCA
>JAEMWC010000462.1:145000-177500 GCA_016490735.1 Pachyseris speciosa
CTGGTTTTCAAGCAACGAGATTTCATAGAACAGGTTGACAAAGAAGCCTGAAATGACCTGAAAGTTGCGCATTCGTGTGCGCCTTACGTTAAAATCTTAGCGGGACGACCCGAAAACGGTTCTTCGCTACAGGCTGTATACGCAATGACCGAATTTCGAGCTTTCTGTATATCTAGTTAGGCACTTAGAATAAGCAAAATACCTTACCCCAGGATTACCACTCGACTGATTTCATTGCACATCATTTTAGCATTTTGCAAACCGTCAAAATCCGAATGCAGAACTTTTCATCCATTAACATTAGTGCTTTAAACAAATTAAACAATTTTGTATAGTTGATATTTTTTTTACGACTGCATGCAATCTCGTACTAATGTAAAACGTGTTGAGCATCTGAAATGCTATATATAAGTATTATCGCGTTCCCTTATGAACTGACTAAACTATGGATTCTCGCGGAACTTTAAATTGTAGTCGAAAACGGTTCTTCGCAACAGGGTGTATACGCAATGACCCAATTTCGAGCTTTCTGTGTATCTAGTTAGGTACTTAGAATAAGCGAGATAAACATAATTTTGAGCATTCTTTCCCTATTCTTTCGTGGGCATGACGATCCTTTTCTAAGGGGGCAATAAATGATAAGTTTTAAAAGAATTTCTTCAATGTTACTCACTTGATCTTATTTCAGTTTTTTTAAAGATGAACTGAAAAAAAAAATACTTATATAAGAAATGATGTTAGGCCAGCTCTAGACAGATGTTTCATCATTATTTTAACTATTTAACAGTTTATAACTAAGCGATAATTAAAAATTTAACGACACATATTTCGGGCTAGCAGTTTCATTGAGCCAGTGATCCATTTTCGGTGTTTGCTAGTTTGTTATTGCTTTTAGAAGGATAAATTAAACGTTGCTATTATTGTTACAGAAAATAACATTTTACGAAGCAATTCTAAAAGCTATCTTTACCCAGTTGAGCAAACAGGAGAAATCAATTTGAATAAAGAAATTAACCCATCTTTTGGTCATCGACTGCAATCTACGTCTCCGAATATAGTTTTCTTGTAACTTTTTCAGACATCACCAAAAAAAATATCAGGCTTACAACAGCATTTTAAGTGGCTTATTTATGACGTCCAAAACATCGCTATAATTTGAAAAATGTGAAATTGCAAATGAACGAAATCGTTAATTTGAAAACCAGGAAAGCTGTGGCGAAAAGCTGCCTCGTCATTGTGATAATCAAAGATAAATATTTAAACCAAGAGATAGTGATGTTTGTTCATGCTATTTTTGAACCACAAAATGGTTCAGTTCATTAGACAACTTTTGGTTGTCAGATGCGTTTCACCACTATGCAAAACTTGTGTGGTGCGCATTTTGTTCTATCAAAGCAAAGCGCTGACAGCAGTGATAACAAACACGAGAAATGCTATAGCAGTTGTAAAATTTTTTGTAATTCTTGTAGTTTTCTCAGCTGCTCGTAGTTGCCACTCATCTACAATTGCATACGGAGCGAAGATGAGAGATAGAATGAAAGGTTGAGGAATATATTGATGAGTCTGTTATTCAGTCCTTTGAAAGGTAACCATACATCCGGCTCATTTGTATCAATTTCTGGTAAGCCAAGAGACTCGTTGTATTTCGTTACACGATGTGTAGCATTAGGACTAAATTTAACCCAATGGCAAAGGCCCCTGACTTGTTGTTGATTTGCCATAAAGGGGGGTTACGGATTAGATAAGTCTTGACTACTGTGCTTAATCTTTGAATTGGCAAATTACTCCTTTAACACTAAACCGTGGCTTCATGGTTGCAAGGACGCAAAACCGAAGCAACATTTTTATACTTATTCTACTTACAACAGCAACTTAACATAATAACACAATTTACAAAACTGAGATTACTTACAATATACAATTGCACTTAATAGCTACAATGTTGAAATTAAATACTACCACTAACTAGTAATGTAAAAAGAAAACAAAGAAAAACAATCTTACAGTGGGTTAAAGTTGCACTTACAACGATTTTAATCTCCTCTTCTTGAGCTTAGGTAGTTTCAAACACATTTTAAAGCCTTTTAAAAGCTATTCGTCTGTTCGCATTGTTCCCATGGGTAACTATTGTTTTCCCCAGTGTACCTGTGAGTAGCCATGACGACGAAAATGTTTGGTTTGTTTATCGTGCTTGTTCACTTCGGCTGCATTCTGTATGCCAGTGCGGGTTGTACTGACGAGGCAACATGATTTCACTAATAAGGCAGTTAAATTTTTAAGATAAACGGATTTTGATGAATACTTTGTACCCAAGAGTCATAATCATTTCCCTGCTAGCAGAGGCCTCTTTTCCTTGTATTCAGCGTGCGGGAGAAAAGAGACCTCTGCCATGGGTCGAAGCCGTCGAAGCCGTCCGCGGTTTTAACACGCATAGTCCGCATCCACCCTTAACTAGGAGAGGCTATCAATTGGACGAAAGAAACAGAATGCCTTAACGATTTATAAAACAATGAATGGTCTTACCCCGGAATATCTCTAACGTCCTTTCGCTGAGAGCTACTCTAATTACAACCCGAGAAGCTCTGAGGGAAAACTGGCATTGCCAAAACCGAGAACATTATTTAACCCTTTAACTGGCAAATTCCTTGAGATCTTGAGGCAATTTTCTCAATGTAAGTAATTAAACGGGATTTAGCTGCCCTACATGAAGGGCTCCCTTGAGAGGTCTGCTACTCTAGAATACCGAGGACTCAAATTGTATTGTGATGGCACCAATTTCAACCGTTGTTGTTTTGCTCGCGAGCGTAGCAACTTTTAGTCGGTAAGTACTCGGTTTATGAGTGTGTTTTTAATTTCGAGCCATTTTCCACTGCAGAAGCTCCCAGTCTGGCATCATTAAGCTGGAATGGAGAGTAGCGGCAAATCTCTGAACGAAACCAGGGATAAGGGATAATTTCATGCCGACTGGAAAGCCAAAAGTGTTCGTGTCAAAGCATGGCGGCTCAGAACTTGAGGTTGTTTCTCTCGCCGTTTTGCGGTGGATTCTTGGACCTAGCAAGACAATTTTGGCGAGATTTGACTTGCAAAGAACACGACGTTTACAATATTTCGCTTGTAGGTCCGAGTAGCTCGACACTCGAAACCCGACACACTTGTTGATTGAGGGACTTCCATTTCGCTGTGGCATCACAGTTTCCCAGAATGCAATTCGGGTGCCAAAGAGAAATGCGGAGGCTTTCAAAAGCTGTTCGAATGAAATGGCTGATGCTTGACTCACTGTAGGCGAGAGAGGCAGAATGGAGGGTAAATGCTCAGTCCTGAGATGAAAGTTTTCTGTCATTAGGAAATTTTGCTTTCAAAAGGAGATTTTAAATTAAAGAGGTTAAAGCAAAGATGTGTGATTTTCGCTTTGCTCAATGGTGCATAAAATGGGCAAATGTGGTTTTGCTTGAAAAGGAAGAACGATATGGAAGGGTAATCGAACCTTATCCTTAGCTAATTTGCCCTTCAGGCCTAAAACAGTTACTGGTTGACACTAGAAACAGGCCATTATGACCAGCTTTCTAAATTTGAGAATGTGGCAAAGCTTGAAAGTGGTAGCCCTGTCTATCGTACGAATTCGTACGATTGACACTTAAAGGGTTAAAAAGTAGCTTCTCCTATAGCTGGGCCAAGTTATGGAATAACTTGTCCGATAGCTTAAAAATGTCGGATCTGTTGATCAATTTAAGCGAAATCTGAAGAAGGTATCCAGCATATCGGATTCCCACACGGCAATCATGTAAAGCAGTTGTAAATAGTCTTAGTTTTGAACTTGTAAAGACTCAACTGATGATTTTCCGTGTTTAAATAAAGTCTCGCGCACGCTGAATACAATAAAGAGAGGCCTGTACTAGCAGGGAACATAATCATATATGGTGAGGCACGATCGCCACGGTGAGTGTGGCCCTGGTATCCACTGTTCGTGGTGACCAATCAGGTCAATAGCAGGGCCGGATCCAGGATTTTTTTTAGGCGGGGGGCACCCTCTTTTTCTTATTTTTTGTTCCCTGTTTTTGTTTTTTGTTTTTTGCAGAATACGAATACTGGTTAGATTAAAAAGCCGCAGGTCGTCTCAGGAGAAGGGGGGGGGGGGGGGGGGTGGTGGGGTGGAGGGGTGCGCACTCCCTGCACCCTCCGTGGATCCGCCCATGGGGCCCGTTTCTAGAAGGTCCCGGTAATTACCGGTCCCGTTAAGCTGTTTCCCATTTCAGATGGGAAGTTCAAAACATTTGAAAATTACACAGTTAAGTTATCAGCGAAGAAACAAAATAGACTTTATTTGAGGTCAGAACACACCCTTCGAACGCATTGGCGTGAGGGTGCCGGGGGCCGGGTGCACGCTCCACCGGAAAACTTTTAAATTAAAGTCCTCTGAAATGGCTGGAAATGCATTTCAAATTAACATGGTGTGGTGAAACTTTTATGCTTTCAGCAACAAAACAGCGGTGTTTTAAAACAAGAATAATCAGTTTTCGATGAAACGTTAAATAGAAAAGTAGCTTCGAGTTTTTAGCATTACTACTTCATTGCTAGTTCAGTAGGTACATATTTATTAAAAAACAGTCTTTCTATTAAATTTCCCTGGGCATTCTGCTTGATACTTGAGAAAGGTTTTATTCTTAATCCCGATAATTCTTGAATATGCTTTTTAGGCCATTTTGTAAAACCTCTAAGATTCTTTTTGCGAAAATTGTTTTGCACATGTTCCAGGTGAAAGATGTTCATGTGTTAATTTGTACAACATTCTCATATACTGGTTGTTGTTTTGGTAGCTCTTAGAAGACCTTGCAATTCAAGTCGGCGCTTTAGAAAAGGAAGTCCAGGTAAGCAAAAAATGAAAAGTAATACTCACGGACGCATGGAGGTTATGAAGAACATTTTTTAGACCGAAATCGTCAAGAAATTGGCAAAAGTCACTACAAACCGGTATTCTTTTGAAGAAATACTATTTTAAATCAACATCGCAATGTTAATTTGGTGTTCCTTCATAACCAGTTCATCAGGCTTTAAGAGCGTATCCAGGGGTAGACCAGGCAGGCGTGCTACATGTCATCTCACGGATTGCCACGAAACTTGATCAGAATTTAAGATTTACTCAAAAAACTAAAAACCCCAAAGCAGTTTGCATTTTGGATATTTCCGGGGGGAGCTAGACCCCCCCCCCGGTTTTGTCATGAAAGTCTAAGAAAAAATACCCTGAAATGAAGTAAAAACGGAGTGCTCTTAAATTTAGCCTTTTTAACCAATGACAATTTGGCTTTGCATGTAAACTTGCATATCTTTCCTGCGTTCAAGGCAGCGGTAATTAGTCAATTTGACTGATAACTTGTCAATCAATGGAGGTTAATAATTAACCATGCATTTAGGCTCCCCAAATTTAGCCGGTTTCAAGGCAAAATATCTCCAATGGCCATTTCGCTGCTGTAAAGATTGTAGCATCCTAGTTTAACTAAGCATTCCGTCTCTTAAAATCAGTAGAAAAATTTTTGGGCAATGTTATTTTTTTGCCGTGAACATCGGTTAAACATTGTACCTAGCGAGAGCATTTCCGACTTTCCGTTGACTTAACATACGGAGATAATCTCTTTAAATGAAACTAAAATTATTGTTTTGGTGGTCATTTACGTAAAATATAAATTGTTTAAATTCTGGAAAACTTGATGAATTCATAAAGAAAATAACAAGGAGAAAATTTAAAATCAAAAGCGGTAATTCATTTAATTACATTAAAAATCGCGATGACGTTTCAGAGAACGTTATCGAATTTTAAGCCGCTTTGATAAAAAAAGGAAAGCAATGCAATCACACGATTATTTTCTTAAGTTCTTATTACCCGGGCTGCGCGCGTCTCGCGCGGCGCCCGGGTCATAAACTACCGATGGTTCTTCTTTTTCGTCGTCGAGTATCATCCACAAATGGCACTTCCGGCGTTTCTGCGCAAGCGCTAACTATTTTTAACAACAGTGATGCGAGTTGTCACGTATGGGAAAATGTCGATTCATCTTGTGGCTTTTGAAGTCTGAACAAACAATATGTTAAGAGAAGTGTCTATGCGAATGTTTGGAAGTTCAACGGCGAGAAGAAAGTTTTTAACATGAGTAAACTTAACGGCAGATGGACTGCCGCGTTTCTCCGTGTCTGCTTCAGTAGACAGCGAGTAGTCTCTAATTTTGGCGACGGATTGTGGGGGCACGTGCGCGCGCGAAGTTGCGAGGAGACGCGACGCGAGGGAGCGCCAAAAATTAGAGACTACAGACAAAGGGAGTTTGACCTTTCACGGCCGAGTGATTCGAGTGTAAATCTCATATCAACAGCAAGAATGATGCCTGTTGTCACGTATCGGAAAACGTCGATTCACCTTGTGTCTTTGAAGTCTGAACAACTAATATGTTAAGACAAGTGTCTATACGAATGTTTGCAAGTTCAACAGCGAGAAGAAAGCTTTTAACATGACCAGAATTTAACTCCAGATGGACTGCCGTGTTCCCGTATCCGCTCCATTGAGATGTACATTTTGTTGAATAACTCAAGTACGGGATATCACACACCCCTGAGACTTTGACAGGTAGTTTATTTACTATTTTGCCACAATATCTCAATTTCTGGACTTTAATTTTTGAATGATAAGCGATTATATTTTACAAATGTACTAGCGTCCCTTGAAACTGTCCAGAAACGTTCCTTTCTTGTGTTTCAAATGACCCTGGATTGACGTATTTGTAAACAGTTTCACTCTGCTAATTAATTTTCTACTCACATTTCACCGAGACTCCATTCACATTTATGCGAAAAAATCCAACATCGTTCGATAAGCGTTTCCTTTCTCAAACAATTATCCATCGAAGCGAAAACAAGTGTGCTTAGGTTTTTTTTTTTTTTTGGAATCAATACACTATTTTTATCAACTTGCATAACGATAAACCTCTGTGGCCTAAAGGTCATTGTTCCTGCCTGTGACGCAGCTAACCCGGGTTCGATGTCTTTTAGTGGTATATATCACGGGCTTTATTTTTTCTGTTTCTCTTTTTCTTGTTCTTTTAGAAATATTTTTTACAAGTGTTATAATTATTGTGCTCAATGGTTGAGCTGTATTTTAGAGGAATATATGTTGATAGGGGTCTAAAGAAATAGACTCCAACACAAGCTAAACACAATGCGTCCGATGTAAGAAAGACAGACTTCCCTCTATTCTTTTGTTTAGCACTAAGTTAGGGATACAATACTGTTTTTTGCAAGCCCGGGTTTAGGCTAATTGTAGCCTCTTGTTGCTTTTAATTCTTGACTTTTAATACTCCACTTCATTTGAACCGGAAAGAACTATCGTATATTAAAAGTCGTGTTGACATCAGTTCGAGTACGTAGAGCGTGACAACAATTTCAGTACCGTTTTCAACAACACAACTACAACTGTATAATTTCAGGTATATGTTGACACTAAAGTAATTGTAAAGTTTCATATTTTCAAAGAACAGATCTGCAAACAATTCAGGCCCGAAGAAAATGCTAAATTACTACTCAAACTATTTGCACTGACTTACTTTGTACGTGTTCTGTTTATGCCTCCTTTCAACGTAACCCGATATAAACCTCTTGTCTGTGATAATTCTTGCGTCTTTTATACAATTGTTTTTTTCTTTGACAACAATGTAAAACATGTGTAGACTTATACTGAGGCCTTGATTGCCCTTTCGTCACAGTAAATTTTAACGTAGCATTTCACGATTTCACTGCTAAAGATTGCGTGACTGGGATATGAGATCTGCCCAGATTTTCCGTGACCTCAAATGGACTTGTCTGGCGGCAGACGTGAAACACAAATGAAATCTTTGCGGATGTTCAAAACAGTGACCTCTTCTTATTGAAAAGGATTCCATGACTAACTAAAGTTTTGTTGTTGTTGTTTTTGTTATTCCGCGGACACTAAACCTCCTTTTGTCAGTCATTTATATTAGGGAACGATCGTTTAATAAGTCGTACATCGCATGGGGCTGTAGCTTTCAAAAAATTCCAGCCTATCAAAATTAAACTTCCCTGACAAAACACTCAACAAAAAGATTTTGCAAAAAAATTTCAAAAGTCTCCTGCTTAAAAACAAATATACCCTCAACCTAACTTGTCCTTTAAAAGTGTACCCTCACCACTTTCACTATAACCCATTGAAAATAATTATCATGGGGCATGGTAACTCGTTCTCGTTCCTCATTTTCTCTTGCCCACTGAAATTTCACTTTCGAGAACGACTAGCTCTAAATACATTGATAACACTCTACAGTTCAAGATCTCTCCTTATTTGCCGCCTTGTTCGTACCATATCCGCTTCAGCCACGAGGTCATCAACATCATCACCTTCCTCATCACTTGCCTTACTGGCTATCTCCTCGCGTTGTAATTGGCCACTTTTATTGAGAGCGGAGAGCCTGCTGAAATACCGGGTGATTTGCTGTTCTGTTAACCAATCAGTTTTGCCAAACATCTTCTCCCCGTTGGCAGTCCTCAATGTTCTCATCCTTGTAGCCACTTCTGAGCCATTAGCCTTTTTACCGGTTTCCTCTCCTTTAAAGAAGACCTCACGTAGGTAGTTTTTTGCCTTTTCAGAGAAGACCACAGATTTCCTAGTTTTACGAAGCGCCCATCCTTCTTCTTCTTGTGTTTCTGGGATAGAAGCCCCGGTATTTTGCGCTGCCGATGAAGAGGGCTCGGCATGAATGTAGCTACCACTTACCGTTATGCAGGTTTCAGCCCATTTTCGTTTGATTTCATCATAGACTGATTCTCGCTCTAGCTTTACTATATGCTTGCCGACATCCAGGTGTTTTTGGAGAGCAGCAAAGGACTGGTACATTTTAATGCACCCTTCCTCAGGACACAAAAACTGCAGAGGATCATTCTCCTCCATGCTTCCTTGGTCAGAGCTAGGCAGCTGAGATGGGCCAGGCTGAGATCTTGTGGTTGCTGCTCTTGCAAGGTACACACCAGCTGGTACACTTGGCTGACTGAAGGGTTGTTTTATTTGCATCTTTGTTGGGCCCTGGGGAGTGCCGAACCGTGCCAGCTTCTTTCCATCAAAGTACTTGCCAGGCCCTACATTATAGGCATGCCACGCTCTCATTCCTCCCGCTTCATAAGAAAAATTATGTAATGACTGCACCCCCTGCATGGTGTGTTTTGTCATTGTTTGTGCAGACGATTTAACTTCACACACTGCCGCATAACAGCCCTTCACTCCGCCGTATGACTCAATTGCTTTTTTCATGTCTTCGGCGCTCTTGACATCATTGCCCTCGTTGACATACCGTCGCATGTGGCTTTTGACGGCTGCGATGCGACGGTCGCAGATGTCTTTGCCTGCCTGAGGTTCGCTGTAGTCGTAACGAGAGATCTTTACTCCAACGCGATCACCTAGGCTTGGAAGAGACAGAAGTAGGTAGGCGCAATGGTAGCAGCCAGCGTTGTCTGACCTTAAAAACACCTCAGTTATATCGGGATTCAGGATTTTGAGGAAGGACAAAGTATGTTCAATGATGGATGCCACAGCAAACCAGTTTTGGATGCACTCTTCGAAGAGGTGAAGATAGGTTCTCGTCTAAAACAAAAACATGAAAGGTAAATTACGGTCTCTGACACGAATGTCATTCCGAAAGCCACATAAAATGTTTTGAAGTCTTGTAGCACACTGACAAAACTGAGTTAGCTTTCTACAGAGGCAGCGAAATCTGGTCCTCATTTTTGACTAAAAGGCAAGAATAGTGGAATTTTCGTACCCGTATTGACATCCCTCCCCTTAAGGTGGCACCTCTAAGTTGAATTGGAGTGAAATTTTAAGGAGTTTAAAGAAGGGATAAAATGTACACTGAAACACCACCAGACAGTTGACACCCCACAAGGGCACTGAAGGTTGCTGGGGAACTGTTTTTAATAATAATAATAATAATAATAATAATAATAATAGTAATAATAATACTTTATTTATATTTTGGTGTCCATTTACTATTTTCCACTCCAAATTCCAATTGTAGACCTATATTCCCTATTTCTCTAAATTTAAGAAATCCTTTGAGAAAAAAAATTACCTCTTCCCAAATATGCCCAAAAATCACCAAAAAATTCACAAAATATCCCATAATACGGCCTCGTGGGATGAGCATAGGCATTTTAGATTGCTTGAAACGTGAACGAGATACACATAACGTCAGACCCATGTTAAGCGACGCAAAAACGGTGTTTAGGTTAAGTCCCGCATTAAAAGTACCTCAATTTCCTCATTTGCAGCCTTAGTGATTGCAACGCAGACATGCCAAGGCTTCCCCTTCTTGCCAAACCAGTCTCTTTGGGTCTCTCTAAAACATGTGGGCAAAAACTTCATTGACCAGTCCATGATCAAGAGAACTTGGTTTGATGCAAGCTTGTCAATAACAGCATTTTTGGCGGCGTCTTGGTGAACTGCACGCAAGATATGCGATTTCCAAGCTTCGAGTTTTGGTATCGCATTTTCCATATCATGCTGCAGTTCCTCCCGCTTTTCAGGATCACTGTATTAAAAAATAGAAAGATCGTAAATGATTACTGCAGAATCAAATGCAATTTGAATGAAGACTGTCTTCACTGTGGACTCGGCTTAGTTCCCTCACTCTTCCTTTAGTGAATAAATATAAATCTCACAGGCAAACGATACAATTGACCGTGCTCATTGTCCACTTTGTGGTAAGGTTAGGAGAAGCGAATGACTTGCTTAAATACCTTACCTAAAATTTAGTTCAGATAATGCCAACTGAAGATCCATAATTGCGTTTTTCAAATCATCACAACGGTCACAGCTCATGTTGTGGTGATGTGAACAGGTCCCGCAGTACTCAGTGGCATCTGCACTGCTCAATGCGTAAACGCTGCAGTGGTCAGTGCATGGTGTTTCTCTTGAGATGTGTATTTTGAAATCAGAGGAAAGGTAGCGCTTTCCTGCCCTGAGACGACTAAGGATTTCTTTCATTTGTTCCGTATCTTTGAGACCTGGATAAAACAAAATTAAACATCGATGCATAAGGAACCAAGGAGGCAAATCAATCGCATGTTATTTTTCTTGGCATATTTACCGCATTGGCAAAGTGTCCTAGTTATTTCCTCAAGCGTCGACACTGCATTTACTCCATCGCTTTGAGTGCTGTCAAGCCCAGCTAGAGACTTTTTTTGAGATGCTGCACAAACCTACGAAATAAAGACTATTGATAATCACTAACACAATAAAACTGGAAAAGCACATAAAAAAAGGAAAAAGGTGGAACAGGTACCCATACATTGAAGCACCAGCTGTCTGTTGTACAGTAAACGTGATTTTATTATTGATCCCCCGCCACCCCCCTCACCTATTATTCTTCCTGCGTTCTCTTTGTTTAAAAAACGCGAATGCACGTTGTCAATTCCGAAATGCACAGAATGCTGTTGGTACGTTGATCTTTGTACGATCATTTGCACGGCATAGCAACTCTGTTCTTTCTGAGTAAGCTGTCTTTACGGTTGCTGCTATATACAATATTGATTGATTGGAAATGATGGATCGATTGATTCCAATTTTTAAATTGTAATCAATTTAAATTTAAATAAGAAAGAAAAGGATATTAGGATAAGCCGTAAAAGAGTATAAACTCCATACTAAGACCGATCAAATGCACAAAACTAAGATTTTAAAGTGCACCTAAACCCAAAAATCTTTTTCGCTAAAATAAATCTTTGCACCTGTTTGAAACGTCTTGCGCCTTTTTTTTGCCAAATCTTGACTACTTATTTTGACTTTTGTAGGGTGTTAAAGTTGCAAAATTTGGCCTTCGTCAGCCCCACAACCGAGTCAGAAGGGGCTTGGGTCTATTCTCGATTTGACGTCACAAACTGCTTTGCATGCATGTCTACAAAGACTTAAGGCCATGTTACACGAGGCAATTTTTCTTGCAACTCGCAACGCAACGATGACGAATAAAAAACCTTTCAAGTTGCAGAGGGTATGTTACACGTTGGCAACTTTTTTCGCAACTTGCAACGCGTACAATAACAAACAAAATGGCGGACGCCATCTTGAAATCTCCCGCGAGCGAAAGATGAGCTCTGATTGGCCCATTCTGACAAAATTGTTGTTGCGAGTTGCAGAGGGGATGTCACACGCAAGCAACTTGTCTCGCAACGTTGCGAAAAGTAGAGGGTCGTTCTACTTTTCTCGCAACTCGCAACGCAACAATTGCAGTTGCAAAATGGGGTGTTACACGTGAATTTTTTCTCGCAGCTTGGAACGCAACGTTTGTTGCGTTGCGAGTTGCAAGAAAAATTGCCTCGTGTAACATGGCCTTTAATGCGATGTAAATCAGTTTGTGACGTCAAATTGATAATAGACCCAAGCCCCTTCTGACTCGGTCGTGGGGCAGACGAAGGCCAGATTTTGCAACTTTAACACCCTACAAAAGTCAAAATAACTAGTCAAGATTTGGTAAAAAAAAAAAAAAAAAAAAAAAAACAGGCGCAATGCGTTTCAAAGAGGTGCAAAGATTTATTTTAGCGAAACAAATTTTTGGGTTTAGGTTCACGACAAGCTACATATGGATCAAGCAAATAAATCGTATTTTCTATAAATGAACATCCCAGCTTCTCTGGGATGCGATTTAAGTAAACGAGATGATTTTACTAACTATCGTCCGTTTTCTTCACCTGAGAAAAATCTCAGTTATGTTCGTTGACAATTCCGAATAACACAAAAATAGACATAGCTTATGCACTATGCTTTATGAAAGCAAACACATCCGATGCTGGTTGACCAAAAACTGCCAAAGCGGTAATCAGTCTTAAAGACCCATATATTTGAAAATGCGAATGCTGACCCTATTTTATCCCCTCATAGAATTTGAATGTCAACTAAAAGACATGACATGAAATGTGTTTGAAATCTTACCTTAATGATACTGAACAGTGTAGAACGGCCCAGAGGTTCAACGCTAGATTCAGCGCAGTAAGACGAATATAACTGGACGAGGCGTGATGAAATAACCGTTCTGACCACATTTGGGATCTCAACGTTTTCACCGCTTGATAATTTTAAGGTTTTCATTCCATATGCCACATCTTGAAGAAATGTGGGGCTCGATATGAAATCTAAGAAATGATCCACTTTCACAGGGTCTAGTCTTGTCCTTGTGATGGTGGGTGGCTCAATTGGCTGTCCAGGTTTTGTCTGGAAGGCATGTTTTCTCGCTTCGTCGATTCTAAATTTTGTCAACCCTGGTACGAGTTGCAAAAGTTCTGTCTTAGAATAGTCGCTAGCGAAGATGGAAAGAATCTGTTGGCGGGTGGACCAAGAGTTTGCATCGTTGTACAGCTCAACTAGTCTAGCTACTATGGCATCTTCTTCTAAAGCAGCATCAACACCTTGCACTCTTTGATGTTTGCTCAGCACCTGCTGTAACAGCCAAGACGAATTTCCTGGGGCGATGGCGTTTAAAACAATTTCAACTGCCTGTTCGGCTTTCTTTCTGTAATATCGTTGGGTAGAAGATGAAATACTCATAACATCCGACTTGCATTGTGACCTGACAGGGCTGACACGCCCATCGCTTGTTTTGATCAGGTAACTATTGAGATGCTGTAGCTGATGTTCAACGCGAGGTGTTGGCTGCCATTCGTGTGATGTCTCACCCTGGGCTAAAGATCCCTGCGATGATGATGAGAAGATGTCGGAATTCTGATCACTTGGCTGGAACAAAAAGATAATGCAGGTAAATTGTCGAAGGAAAATACAAACGAGTTTATATTACTTCATCACATCACTAAGTTGTGGTATGCCCCATACTGAACTAAATTAATTGACTCATGTGAGATTTACTTGTATATCGATACATATCCTGGAATGAGACATGACACACCGTACTTCAGGGCCTTTCAAACACGTTACCTCGACTAAGAAAATTAATAAAGGACCACACACTCTCGATGATCTTGGTGCGAGTTTCATATGAGAAGTCTGACGATATATTTTCATTGTTGGAGAAGTAGAAGTGGCATTAGTGAAGCCAAAGAAGCCTGGCTATAATGTGTCAGTCAATTCCAAAAGCGCACATCCCCCCTCCCCCGGGCATACCCCGGGTATTTGATACCCCGCACAGTGGGGCATTTGACTAACGGCTAAACATTGGACGGTGGTCGCCAGGTAAAGGGTTTCGCGCGTCTTTCGCGCGCAAATTTTCATTCATTCATTCATCCACCACGAGAGCCTTCACTTCACCACTCCGTTGTTTACTAAATATACAGTTGATATGCCTTTATTCAAAGCTTGGAATGCCGACAAAAGACATCGGAAAAGAGTTTCGGCGCACAATTTTTCGGATTTGGTTTGAAAAAGGTAAGCGATTTTAGAATGAAATATTCATTATGAGCGGGGAGCGTGCCAAAATGCTTCATGCAACGAGTGATTTGCTATAGATTTACACTTGATTTGCCCTTTTTGAGGCAGTGACAGTGGGGCATTTGACCGTCTAAACTGGAAACACAGCGGGGCATTTGATCAAAAATGTCCAAAAACGTCAAATGCCCGGGTGTTTGCCTAAGGAGGGCAGTGCGGGGGTGGGCGCTTTTGGAATTGACTGATACTTAACCCCGCAGTAAATAGGCATACCTCACTTGAAGCTTCGTCTTGAAACTGCAAGTGTACGGGTTCTAAAGGCGGTGGTTGTTCAGGCACCTCAAGTTCGGGTTCCACTGTGCACTCTAATTCAGGACTTTGTCTCACGAGTACCTCTGTGACAGTAGTTTCCTCAGTGTAATCAGCCTCCACGACAGAAACAGTGGGCTCAGCTATTGGCAGCTGAATATCTTTCATCGCGTCACTGTGGTCACCGCGGCATTGTCTACAAATACCTGTTTGTAATTGTAGTTTATGTGTCATGTGTTTGTTGGTTTGTACACAAGTGGTTTGTACGGGTTCTTTCTTTCACTTTTCACATAAAAGATAACTTGATGAGCCCGGTGCGTGCGTTTGTGTGATACAAAAATCTGTCTACTTTATACCCTAGATACCCTATCCAGCCCAATCGCAATATCCACACAAGCACCAGACCCTGGGTACGTATTTGGAGCCTCTCATAACTTAAACTGACCAGGCTTATTTAAAAGATTGGGAAAGGATAACTTTACCGATTTTTGCCAAAAAAATCCAATGCCGCTTCCGGTTTTCGCCGCCTCGAACCTCCTAAGATCCTTTGTTTTACACGAAAATGTACAAGACTTTCGCTCTAAATAAAAATCGCTGGGAAACAAAACTATAGTCTGCAGTCTGCAGTCTGCAAATGTCAGATACCGGTTTTCCGGGATGTCACGCAACGCACTCTTTTAGGGGAGCCTAATGGTGGCATCGAAAAAATACAGCTGCGAGAGGGTGCATTACTAGGTTAAAGTGCAGATCGCAGTTAATGCAGCGAGATACATCCATGAGCTGGCTCACAGGAGCCTTTGATTTTGTTTCAGACTTATCCAACTCCAGACGTACGTATATCAAATAAGCTTTTACCTGCACCAATTGGAACAACTGTATTCCACTTCGCCTTGATTTCCTTTGACATTTTAAGATTCACTCCTCTGTCCGGTTTGCTTTTCCGATGGCCATGCAGTGGATGCTGACATTTCTTTTTAGGTCTGAATTTGACGCCCAGCTCAGCCCGATGTTTGGGGCAAATTGTAAATTGGTTACCATCCGTGTCGAACAAACCAACACGTGCGAGTATGAGTTCCTTCTCGGATGAAACCCACGTCTGCGCTACCTTGATCCCTCTCAGATGAGGCTTTATGTTATTTGTACAAACACTGAGCGGTACCAGCTGATTTTGGCCAAGAAGCCGGGAAGAAAGGTCACATTTGCTATCACAATAGGCTCCTAAGGAACAGCAAAGCTGAGCCATAGTGTGATCCGCGATTGCAGATTGCAGTCGACCACCGCTGTGTAACTTGTCATACAATACGAACTCGTTAAATTTTAATACCCTGTATCAAATAAAAACTGTCTTCTACCCTGCTTCTCAATCAGCTGTTTTCAAATTCGATACGTTAAAGTTACTTTGTTATTTAAATATATCCCAAATAATACCAACAAAAAAATTTCCTTTAGTGTCAGAATTCTTGTCACGCCATCTACTCGCATGCCAATGAAACAGCCGACAGCTCCTGCCTGGTCGGGCGGCGAAAAAATCAGAATATAAATATCAAAGGCAATACAAACTGTGTAAAACTTAAGGCATTTTTTTCCCTATTTTATTAAGTCGTTAAAAACTCGATGAACGTCTCGTGCTCATCAGCAAGACACGCAGGTATGTTTCTGCGATCATTAATTAGGTTACATTTAATAGAATTACCCTTCGGATTGACATTTTCTCTTTGTTATTTTCTTTATGAATTAATCGACCTTTCCAGAAGCTAAACAATTTATTGTTAACGGAATCGAGTATCAAGACAATAATTTTATTTCATTTATAAGTCAACGGAAAGTCAAAATTGCTCTCGCTAGGTAAGATTTTTAGTCGATGTTCACGGCAAAAAAAATAACATTGCCCAAAAATTTTTCTACTGATTTTAAGAGACGGAATGCTTAGTTAAACTAGGATGCTACAATCTTTACAGCAGCGAAATGGCCATTGGAGATATTTTGCCTTGAAACCGGCTAAATTTGGGAAGCCTAAATGCATGGTTAATTATTAACCTCCATTGATTGACAAGGTATCAATCAAATTGACTAATTACCGCTGCCTTGAACGCAGGAAAGATATGCAAGTTTACATGCAAAGCCAAATTGTCATTGGTTAAAAAGGCTAAATTTAAGAGCACTCCGTTTTTACTTCATTTCAGGGTATTTTTTCTTAGATTTTCATGACAAAACCGGGGGGGTCTAGCTCCCCCCGGAAATATCCAAAATGCAAACTGCTTTGGGGTTTTTAGTTTTTTGAGTAAATCTTAAATTCTGATCAAGTTTCGTGGCAATCCGTGAGATGACATGTAGCACGCCTGCCTGGTCTACCCCTGGATACGCTCTTAAGGTTCATGAATGACAAATGCTCTTCAATGTGTCATCAGCCTTGCATATCTAATTTTTCATATGATATACTTTTCTAGCTTGCCTTTTTCTCCGATGCCGTCAAAGGACTCAAATGACCAGCAGGGGGTTGATTGCAGTTGCATACCGTAAAAGCTCTATTAAGCCTCCCCCTTCCCTCTATTAACCCCTCTCTCTAAAAAGCCCTCCGTTTGGAAGTCGGTTTTTGTAATAAGCCCCATCTCTAATAAGCCTCCCCTTTTGAGTTATGAGATTTTGTAATTAGTCCCTGCTCTTCCCTCTCACGAATCCACTTCATGCGGCCCAGTTAGTTTGCTCTAAAACAAATATACACTCAAACACATAATACTGTTCGCTGCTCTTTATTAGATTTGCACAAAAACTATTTGAAGACGAAAGCGATGTATTTAAGATTTGAAATAAACCCCCTCTCTAATAAGCCCCCCATTAATGGGACCTGAAATTAAATACCCTCGGGGGAGGGTTCATATAACTTTTACGGTAATTGTAAACCTGTCGGAGAGTGAATCCCCCTTTCAATCGTCAAACAAGGAAAGCGACACTTGTGACGTCTTTCCAACTAAAAGACGGTGCCCCATATTGTCAGAGCGCATATGATTGACAGATCACGGTATTGCCAGGAGCCTATTACTAGGAGCGTACAACTGTCCTATATTCCTGTCACGGCGTTTTAACAGACCAATTTATTTTTAGAATGAATTTCCCGCCTGGTATAGTTCGCCTCGCTTTGGAAAAGACTGGAATTGAGAACACCCCCAAACAATCCCAAACAATCCCATAATCGTTTGCACGGCCACTCTGTCCCTGCAGTCTATTGCCAGAGGATTTCAGGTTCTTTGAAGAAGCTCCCTAATAGGGAGGACTTCTCTGCAGGAAACGCAGATCTTAGGAGGGGTTATTAGAATCTAAAACTAAAAGTTCGGAGTAACCACACAATTTTTGAAAATTCGAAAAAAAAAATGCTACAATGGCCACTAAATTCCTTTTAGAGTGCAATAGCCCTCCCTAAGATCTGCCTTTTCACGCATAGTGCACAGCTTCTTATTAACACCTTTGTGCATGTTTTAAGAATTACTACCTGAAATATACAAGTGTGCGACAGTTTCGCTTTGTTTCTTTAGGATCTTACCAACCAAGTGAATGCTGGAAGAGTTGAGTGTTACGACACCAGCACTCCTTTTGACTAGCGATCCGACATAGCCGTCATGTTCTTGGACAGGCAGAACGTTAGCTGCCCACACCCTATCTTTTGGCCCAGTTCGTACTGCGGAGGGAAGGAGATTTTAACTCGGCCAAAGTTCGCTACGCTTACCGATGCTGCAAGTTTCTTCCGTAAATTAGTCGTCAATTAGACGGATAATCAATCATTTAGCAATATATTCTAGTCCTGGAACTTGTCTCTCTAATCGTTATTAGCATTGTGAAATTTGTTCAAGACCAAAACTCAAACACCTGGATGGTGTTTATGTCGGAGAAAACGTAGTCCACAAAAACAATAAGAGGGAAAATAAGTATAAAAAAAGGTTTGAAAATTTCCGTTTTTGTTCCATTGAATTCGGTTAACTTAATACGCATATTATATACGTGCGGTATCGAAAAGTATCATCGCCAGAACATTGTAAGAGTCATTATAACCTATTATTATTTTAATTAAACATTCTGTAATAAACACAGTCTATGTAATAAAACTCTTAAGTTGATTGTGTACTGCACACTCTGGCAATTTTAATCTTTTTAAACTTTCACCCTGCATGGAAATAGCCGGTTATAAGTCTTCTGACAGTGGTGGTGGGAGTGCGCTAAGGATAGTTGTTAGCGTAGAGGTTCTCTTTTTCATTCACGTGACTACCAGCCATGTTGGTTAACTGAAACAAAAGAAAGTATTTGCATAAAAATAGAGTTCAATTCCGAGAGGTTTAGGCTGGGAGACCAATTACATGGCAGTCGTTTCTTTCAATGTTTGGGACACCAATGTGGCCTCCATGACATCATTTAATAACAATCTTAACACTCTTTTACCGGCTGATTTTTTGCACGTCGTTTTTGCAATTTCCGTAGGGTGTGAGGTCAAATCGACCTCGGTATTCCATATGAGGGGTTATCACGGAGATTTCGCTGGTCCGCAACACCGATGGCTCTATCTTTGTTGTCAAGCTCGCCACGCTAGCTGTCGTTTATCTCTTTTTCTACACGCCACCAAAATATCGGTCATAGAAGACCGATGCTTTGAAAACCTGCAACTTCCCCAGATTCCGGACTATGGTTAGAATGAACTATTGTTAAGCCTTGGCCAAACGGACTCGTAAGTAGACGCAAGTAGAAAACTTGGGTCAACTTGCGACTCCGTTTGGCCAGGACTTGCGTGCACTTGCGTTGACTTGAGATGACTTGCGCTCTTTTAGGTCAAGATCAAATTTGCACACAAGTCGAGGCAAGTTTTTCACCGTTTGGAAACCCAGCCCAAGTCAACACAAATTGAGTGACGCCCATTCGTTGTTATAGCAACCTATTAGCCAATGAAATAGTTTTTTTGCGACTTGCGTGTACTTGCGAGGAAACTTGCGAGTCCGTTTGGCCACCCAACGCAAGTCTGTACGCAAGTTTAACTTGCGGCTACCTTGCGAGTCCGTTTGGCCAAGGCTTCATTGTCAAATGATCACTTGTTTAGACTTAATCACCACGGAAACTGACCAAAACTTCCCATTTTCATTTAATATGACTGTTTATTCTGTTGCAAAACCCCAAAACTCCCTCGGACAACAGCAGAAGACGTACCTTTTTCTTGAAGTTTTTAAGACAAAAAATTCCTCTTGAAGCTAAAAGTTTACATTGGCAGCAAACTTCGACTCCACTTTTTGCCACCTGTTCCTCATTTTCCTTCTCATTTCTTTAGCGTGTACCCGATAATGCTGTTTGATTTCAGTTGCCTTCACTGGTCTGTCATGTTCGATTTTGTGACTCAAAGGAATTCTGGGAAATTCTTGGATAACGGCAGCTGAAAGTGCGCCAATTTCGGTCCTGCTGACAAAATATTCCATTGACTGCATTATTTACAAATAAAAACTCGCTAAAATTACCATGCGAGGTCCCGGAATACACTCACAGAACGCCTAAAGACACGACCTCACTCCGTGAATTGCCATGACTCGCTCAAAAACTTTCGGCGTCCCACCTGCTGTGAAATTGTTTCTTACATCTGTTTTCGTTCAGGGGATTGCCGCTACCCACCAACCCAGCTTTATGATGCCAGGCAGGAGGCTTCTGAGGTGGAAAATGGCTCGAAAAACACAGTTATTAATCAATACGTACCGAATCCGAAGTTGACTGCTCGTTTACAAACAAGCATATAGCTAGCGTGACAAGCGTGACAAGAAAGATAGAGCCTTCGGTGTTCTGGGTCAGCAAAATCTCCATAGTAACCGCTTATAAGGAATAACGAGATTGACTTGACCTCCTACCCTCGGTAAATTGCAAAAAAAGACGTGCAACAAAGCAGTAGAAAAAGGGTTATTTGTAAACGATCATTGCGGCTACAAGTCTTTAAGGCGGCGAAATACGAGATACAAAAACCCTCAACTTGTCGCGCAACATTGTTACGTTGCAAGTTTTGGTCGATGTTTCGCGTTTTTCAATTTGCGTGATCAACTTGACCCGCAACAAAAACATTTGTTGCGGGTTGAAGAAATGCAGCGCGCTGATTGGTTGATTTGATAGGGCACGAGCAAATTTGTTGCGCGACAAGTTGTGAGTTCGATTAAAAACGAGCAACAAAGCCAAAATTTGTTGCTCAAAGTAGACCCGCGCTCTACTTTTTGCGACAACTTTCTTCAACCCGCAACAAATGTTTTTGTTGCGCGACAAGTTGATCACGCAAGGTGAAAAACGGGAAACATTGACGAAAACTTGCAACGAAACAATGTTGCGCGACAAGTTGAGAGTGTTCGCCGCCTTTACGTATTTGATTTACAAGTTTGTTTTTCGAGCCATTTATTTATTTATTTGTGAAGTGCCCCATTTTGGAAAAGGAATAAATTTTATCCGAGATCGAGGCGCCAGTTGAGGGCACTGACTTCAGCATGAAGATACTTAAGGACTTTATGGAGCAGACGAAAGGTACTCAGCGCATTGCCTAAGCGGGTTGAGATGTTGCAAGGCCAGTGAACGAGAGGGAGGGTTTCAAATTACAAGACCAATACTGTTTTAAGTTCAGTGAGTGAGTTGGATGTTAATTCCCTTATGGATTGCAAGTGCCTGAGAGTTGGTAAGTTTTGAAATGCTAACAGAGCTGAGGAGCAAGTCAAGACTCTGCTGGCCAATAAAAAAAAGCTTCACGTGTTAATAATCAAAGGCATTGTAAGAAAAAGCAAGGCTTTTTCCTGGCTATTTTGACACAAATGCTATCCAGGAGCTGCACACAGTTTCCAATAGACCACGTATGCCTTAAAGATGCTTTTGGGGGCGTTATATTGTTTTTGCGTCCAGCTGTATCAATTTAGGCTCCCTGGCAAACACTGTTACATAAGTCCGTTGGCTATCCATCCCCTGATGCATTCTGCGTTACTGGAGTGATATGATATTGCAAGAATAACTCATGCAGTGCTCTGAACGCTTTGAAATAACATTCCATCAGAAGTCAAGAAATGGCAGCGATCAAGCTTTTTATGTATTTTATTGCGAACAAACAAACAAAAAACTTAGCAAACTCTTACAGTTAATTTTACCTTTTGTTATACTGATTTGTAGTGTTCTCGTAATTATATGTAACAAATATTTAACCCCTCTTATCATATCTCTTATGCCCAATGACTGCCATAGCCATGGGATGTATTTTATACAACCTGCAAACTTGCAGCATTTGTGAGCATAGCGGACTTTGCCTGCACTGAAGTCTCCTTCCCTAGCAGTACAAACTGGGCTAAAGCATAAGGATGTGGACAATTAACGTTCTGCCTGTCCAAGTACATGATAGGTCTGTCGAATTTCAGGTCGAAAGGAGTGCTGGTGTCATAACACTCTACTTTTTCTCCACTCCTAGGTTTTTGGATATGACTAAAAAAGCGGAGGTCCACGATTACGAGTTCAAGATCGACATTCCGATCCTAGCAGTATGCAGGACATTTGTCGCATCATTTACAAATACAAAGCGAGTGAAACACGTGAAAGAAGCGTATTCAAACACTGTGCTGCCGAGTCATGATTCGTGGGTTCCCAAAAAACACGCTTTGATTCTGACAAAGTCGACCCAATTTGTTCTTCTCTTGCGTTTCTGCGGGTCAACAGCCCTTCAAAAGATACTGTGTGCAAAGATATACCCTAAACCTTGTTTGGCCCGTTGCTACAACCGAAAACAACGCATTTATCTGGCATTCCAAGGCAGTAATAGTTCCGAAAAAGAAAGCGATCAATGGCCTGGAATGACGTCACAAATTACACTATTCCAAGACCCTTTTCAATGATTCTGCGGCTCGTTCGTGTTTTCAAAAAAGGGCTATTTTCCCGCTCTTTAAAAAATCATAAAAAATCGCGGTTTCAACCAAAAGCAACAATTTTTGCGGTATGTTTCTCAGCTATATACAAAAATTTAATTGAGTGAAGAAAGATTTTTGGGGTTACAGGCACTTTAATGGCCTGAGCTCCCAAGAGTCTTCTTTCACTCAGTGGTAGAGTATTCGAAGACGAATTCGGAAATCTATTATTCGATTTAGCATGTGAACGTATTAGATAAATCACATCTTTCATTCGTTTACCACGCTAACAAGGTACCATCTTACTCTCATCAATACTGCTAGGCCATTGTAGCTTGATTAAAAGTAGAACACAAACAGTAAACCAACGCATTTTATTGAACAAATATAAAAACCTTAACCATGCTTTGTTCTTTTATAAGGCACTCGTGGAAGTGACGAGAGCACGAAAGAAGTAGGGAGAGGCACGAGCCGCAGGCGTGTGCTTCTAACTACTTCTTGAGTGCTCTCGTCACTTCCACGCGTGCCTTATAAGAGAACAAAGCACGGTTAAGGCCTTTTTATTGTTTTATAATATAGTTTTTTTCCCACATTTGTAGATAAACTCGTTTCAATTTGTGAAAAAACTGAGCAAATTTTATTCTCAGCTTGCGCGCGCGTAGTTATGTTGCGTCAACACTGTCTTGTTGTAAAATTTCATTTAAACGGGCGGTTAAGACTGTTCAGTTAAAACAAACAGCACTTAGAATTCGTGTCGTCAGTTCTATTTTATTACTGTACTATTTTAATCGAGAAGTTTATTTTTTGAATTGTGAAAAACGCCAGATTTGTAACGATTTTAAAACTGCACGCGCAGAGAAATGGCATTATCAGTGTGCTTTATACTATCATAAGGCATGCTCGATTTCAATGAAAAGATGAGCGAGCTATATTATAAATATTGGTTTACCATCTTTATCTCTGCTGTTTGTTTGTTTTTTATTTTTAAAAGAGAAATGAAATTTGTTTTCAAGATGCGAAGGCAATTTCTGTTCTAAGCTGTTTTAACGGGAAAGAGGAAGAGTTTTATAGGAAAACTATTCGTTCTTTCCGCAATTTTGTCACCGTATCTGTGTTTTTATTTTGCATTTTTGCTGGCTGAATCGGCAGTTAATCTGCCAAATATAAAGGCTGTGCAGTGTCCTTTGATAGCGGAAAATCAAACAGCGGCGAGTTATTTGATGCGATCAAAAATAAGAAAATAATAGCAAAATAGGACTATCCATGCGACCTTCCCTCGTCTGTCTGTCTCCCTCTCCCTTGAGTAAAGTTCGTGTCGCAAAATAATATCAAGTTCGAAAATCACAAACTTTATCGGCTGAGGAGTTATCTATTTCTTGAAAGTTGATGGTGTTACGGCTGTAAAGCCAGCTATGTAATAATTTCATTCAGTATATTGCCTGTAACATGGGCTTTTACATCTGCAACACATGTTCTGAAAACATTGTTTTTTACTACAAAATTTAAGCTCGATATTGATTGTTTATGGAGTGCATCAATGATACGTTATCTCATTGAGGTTGATGTCTTTCATCGGAGCGAGTGTCTTAACACGAATGAAGATCTCAATTGCCTTAGCCTGAAAATTGTGTTATATCAAAACGATATTTTACTTAGGCATCAATACAGCGCTACTTCCCCTTCGATTTATGCCTCCGTATTTCATTCACGTAAAGTTCATGTCAGGACCTTGCTTTCACGGCGTGAGGTGATAACTTAATTTGATTTGCATCCCCCGCAGTGAACTAGAACACATTTTAAAACTATTGACAGTTAAAACACGTTGAAGTAAAACCTTTTGACTTTTGAATTTTTGATTATCGCTTATAATTATTAATTGGATTATAAGCTCGAGATTTCTATCGCGTGATAGCTGATGAGGATGCAGCCCGAATTAGCTATCACGCATAGAAATCGAGAGAGAATAACCTAATTACTTTAGTATAAATCTACTAATCGTTCAAAACTAAACAAGTAAATGATCTAAATCCTCTTCACGGACACTTCAAAAACGCAAAGAAGCGGCTGCCATTTTGTTTTCAATCACTACTCACTATCTATCACAGAATAGATATCTAGTAGCGTAGCTAATCAGAGAACGACTTTCGTGATAGAACGCTGAATAGATGTCATCGGAATTTGTAACCTTGCGTAATATAACTCGTTTTCTGTTTATAGCAAAAAGGTAAAATGCCTTTCTAATGGAAGCGAAAAGCTTGGAAGCTGTTTGGTGTTAGTTGAGAATTTTATCTGGCTCGGTAAAAGCAGCCAGTTTACGACATCATTGTAAAACCTAATTCGATAACAGAAACATATCCTGTCTCTATAAACTGGTTAAAAACCACGTAAATTATCCCAATTGAAATGTTGTATTGTTTTCTCAAATATTTGATTTAAATTAGTTTGAAGTGTACCTCATGCTGTTGTTTCATAATTTTAATTTTACAGGACCTTTAAGAAAACTGCTTCGGTAAATGGAGCTTCCTTTTTCAAATGCTATTGTTAGTATTACCACCAAGGGAAACCATTGCAATTCAGACATACTTTGAGTGAACTGCAAGTTTCCAGGCACCAAAATACCAGGTGCGCTTTCAACGGCGTTAAACTCCATTAGGTTTGCCTCTTTCTCCGCCTTTTTAGCTGGCTTTTTGTGCCATGACATGGGTGTTGTTATCACAGAAATGATATTGCTTTAGACTTGAAACGAATCTCTTAGCCTAGTTCGAAAAGCGTTTTCATTTAATTACTCAATACGTACCCCAAATAATGCTAGTCACTACAAACTCCGGGCTGATGAAGGGGTTATTCACGGAACGTCTGACTGTTAATATACAGTTTCTCAGCACTTCGACAACACCACAACCGCCAACAAAATTTTCATTTAGCATCATTTGGTTCTGAGTCAGTGCTACGCGGCAAAACCAGGTTTTGATTCAAAATTCAGTCAAGCAGAAATGCGTAGCACTATGGAAATGGCAACTGTTCTTCCGGATGAGACGGTTACCAGGAAACTTAGAACTCACTCAAAGCATTTCTAAATTGGTTTCCCTTGGTGGTGATATTTTAAAAGGGAACCTCATCTTACCTGGGCGGTTTTCTTAAAGTTTCTGACAAATTACAATAATGAAACAACAGTATGAGGTACATCTGAAAATAATTCAAATCAAATATTGGATGAAACAATAGAATGTTCACGTTGGGACAACTAACGTGTGTTTAAGCAATTTAAACAGAGTAAATTGCAGGGTATTTTTTTTGTTATCGAATTCGTTTCTACATCTAAAATGCCTATTATGTAAAAATCTTGTTCAAGGGACACACACCTGAATGCTACGTTTTTGTCACTTTTTGACCTTTTATCCTTATTATCTTGTCGAGATTTCATGCAATCAAAAGAAGCCATTTATAGTGCATAACCCCATAATATCTCTTAATTTTTGGATGATTTTTGGAGTGTTTATGAAGAAGACGAAAGAAGCGGGGGGGGGGGGGGTTTAAGGGACGGTGAGAAAAATGAAGAATTTAAGGTGATTAAAAATTAAATTTGGACGAATACCAAGCAGTCCTCCCTGAGACTGACGCGCACCCGCGTTGTAATGTACTGTCTATTTGTAAGTGTTTGTGTATGCCTTATTTTCCCTTTTTAATTTCTTCATCAAATCACTCCTTGTTTCATTAACATCCAGGTATAACGCCCCCTTATTCAACAATTTCAGAACTTTACTGTCAGGGACAGCAGTATAACAGCCGAATCAAAATATAGTTGGTGTCGTTTCAGTGTGCTTTTCCAGAGACGGATAATATTCTCTACTATGATCAAGCAACTCCCTAGCTTTTTTCTTTGTTCCTTTTATATTTCCATTAGAATGCCATTTTACCTTATTATTATACACACAAAACGAGTTAGAGAAATACAACGAAAGGTTACAAGTTTCGATGAGATTATTCCATTCAGTGTTATAAGGAATAATCGAAAATTAAATAAATTTTACTCCAACGTGTTATTATGGTCAATTGTTTTAAAATTTGTTCATACTCACTGTGGATCTCTGGTGTTAAGAATCAACCACAGCCTACCGCATTGGTCAGCAAATTAAATTATCGCCTCACGCAGTGAAGGTAATGGAGGTCCTGATATGAACTTTATGTGAATTAAATATGGAGGCATGTACCAAAGGCAGTAAGATTGCTTGGTAAAAAATGAATGATCTTAAGCCAACTTCGTAGTTCTTTCTGCTTCCTGCTCGCATTCATGTCGGTAGATATTTTTATTCATTAATTACTCTCATTACTCCTAATTATTCAAAGTCGACTAAACAGTATGTGGAAAACTTTTAATTTTAAAGCATAAACATCTTTTGTTCTAAATGTTTTTCAAAGTAAAGTTTTATATTTCTAATTACAACTCTGAGGCTTGTGGAACATACCACTGTAATATATGGAAATAGGCGTGGACTTTGGTCCGGTCCTATTTTCTGACGTAGAACACCAACAACAGTTGTTACTGTAGCTGTTAAAGAAACTACAACATCAATTTTTTCGCGACTTCTCAATAATATTTGTCTTTAATCGACAGAAAATTGCTGTGAAATTCTTACATTTCTCATTTCTCCAGTTGTTTTGTTTGCAAGACCATTAAAAAAAAGTTGTAGAAAATTGTCGAAGAAAAGTGCGTCATCCAAGCAAATATTATGATTTCCACCTTCAGCCAATCAGGAGAAACCTTACGTTAGCTTGCATTAGTGCATGACGAGAGGATGACAAATGATTGACAATTATTCTTCATACATCATAAAAGCATTCTATCACAGTGAACGGGCTATAGAGCTGGGCAAAGACCGTGGACGTTCAGAAGAAAAGCGCACAGTTTTCAGATAAGGTGGGACACCTACTATATACTATAAGTAAGAAAATTATTGGGAAACTTGAGCGACTATAAAAAAGTGCTTCATTTTATCTGCGATGACGTAGTATTGTTGTTTTAACGTTTGCAGCCAACAAGCTAGACGTAAGACCATTTCTATCCAAATAATCATTTGTGTTCGTATAAAAGTAGCAGCCGTACCCTACAGTTTGAACGCAAAACTTTAAACGCTTTCCAAATTAAATTTTGTTTCAACAAACACAACAGCTGAGTGTTTGCGCAGAACCAATAAACTGATGGTCCGTTGTTCTAAAGCGCCGAAAAAGAGGTTGTTTTGCATTTCATTATTTATCTCTTCTTTACGTTCGCTTTCAGATCTGTTTATTCAAAATTTAACATTCAACATTTATTTGCCATCTTGATAATATTTACAACGTGTTTTACTCAAGTTTAAACGCAGTTTACTCAATTTCATACTGTTTTGCATATTTTGAAGCTTTTTAATGTCGTATAATTGGTGGAAAAGACGGGGCACAGGGTGCCGGGGTCTGTAGAAAACACGGAGCAATAATGTTTAAAAAATGTCTGAAAAGTAAAAATTAAAAATAAAGTGTGAATATTTCTACTCTAAAACACTTTAAGGTTACTGTAAACCGTTGGGGGTCAATTTTTTTTTTCAAAATTTGAGCCACTTTGCGCTTATGCCTCTCGTTCGCGCCTCACGTTTTCCACAGACCCCGGCACGCCCGACCCTGACACCCCGCGCTCTTTGAGTGTATGGTTTTATTGGTAGTTGTTAAATAATTATGGTTCAAACTCAGCGTGGATCCATGGACTTACGAATTCACAGCAGGGTCTCCACCACATAAAGTTGGTTATTTCATGTGAATATCAGTTCTTTAGTGTACATTTACATCCAAGTTGAAAGAAGCAGAAACAATGTACATATATGCTCGTCTTGGCTTGTGGGCAGATACCTAAACCGATTCTGACGTTTTGTCGATTATCTTTGAACTCGGAGTGTGTTACGCCGCAAAATGTAACAACTACTGCAAAATGTAACATTAACGCGAAATGTAACAACTTTTTAACGAAAAAAGGTAACAATTTCTTAACGCGAATTGCAACAACTTTTTAACGCAAAATGTAACAAACTTCTTTGACACGAAATGTAACAACGCAAAACGTAATCAACTCTGGTCTTTACATTCAAAGAATATAAAGACATACGACCCTTCTTGTCAAGCTAAACATCTCCAGTCAGTCAAATTATACACTGGTCACGGGGCCATTTATTCCAAATTCCACGATGCAAATCGTGTGATTATATAATTACTTGCAAAAATTTCCAAGAGGTTTTGTTTATTTCATGTCTGTCAGCTAATGCTCCGCCTACATGTGCGTGATTGGTTTAGTTCCGGAAAAAGCAAAGCAATTGTTTTTTAGCGAATGTTTCCTACAATTTGACGACAAAAAAGGGAAAATAGCAACAGTCTTATTATTCTTGTTTTCAACTATGGCAAGTCCCTGCACGCAAACCGATAACTCCGCAAGAGGATGCTTAGAAAGACGAATACAATTCAAGCCGGACGGAAGTTTGAAAGACACGAGAGAATATATTAACCGACAGAATCTTTCGGTTTTTCCCTTCCTTTGTATAGCCAGGATAGATTATTAAGCCATTTTCTTTCATAAAACGTAGTCCCCGGCTCTTAATGAGAATCCTCAACAACTTGTTAGTCCACGGTATCGCTAATTCTCATCACTTCTCTTCCAGGTCACTAACTCCCTCACTGGAGAACGCACAAGGATGTTTCGTTTCACTTGCATGTTGGCTTTTGGCTTTCTTTGCCTGACCAGTTTCAGTTCCGCTAAGCCGGTAATGCGTTTTCAGTGTTTTTGCATTGCGTTGCCATTGCAGTCTTTCTCATATCCCGGTTTAACATAATTATTTTCCGAAGACAACGTCCTTCTACGAGTCTCTTGTTTATACCAAACATTTTATTTTCTGCATTGCACGTCGCGCTACTACAGTTAACTGAGATTTATTCAATATATCAAAAATTCTACTCTTGGGCAAGGATAGGCCTTATTATTTCATAATTAGTTTTGCGTTTTGTTAAAGTTTTCAAATTGTCGATTTCCGTACACAGACGAAATGAAGTTTTCTTAAGTACCCTCATAAAATAAATGCAATATTTTTTTTTCCTTAACAGAATACAAATCATTATTAAGCAGAGACGGCGCTAATCGAGGAATAAGAAAATTAAGTAATTAATTTAAACAATTTAATTACTTTTGCGGTTGTTCTAGCTAGCGGTTAGCGGTTGTTCCAACTCCTAAAAACTATACAGAGATCTAGTTATACAAACATGGAGCTCAAGTTAAACGGGGAGAAAGAAATGCATATTTTCCTGTGTCCACGCTATTCGTAGAGAGCCTTAAATTCGTTCACTCACTATTTGCATTTTATTTATTGCGTGTGAACTTTCTTTTGAAAATTTACGGTAAACGCTTGATTCTTTTGGCTGAATTTTGTTGACGGCTACCGACGATTTTTCAACGTTTCTCTTTGATCACAGTTTCTTCGTATATATTTTTTATCTTCTTAGCGTGTTAAACAGCTTGCCAAAGAACTTGACCAGCTGGAAACGGCTGTCAAGGTGAGAAGGTGTTTAAATGTACATCACCATGTTGTTGTTTTTGTTGTTTGTTTGTTTGTTTGTTCGTTTTTTGTTAGTTAAGGTTTGCTTTTTCTTCACGAAGAAATAGAACAACTTCCGATGGCCTCCATCACCTTACAACATCGTTAAGTTTCACCGTTATCGGCTCCTAGTCGTCAAAGATGTAAACCTTTTTGCCGCAGTTACCTTAGTAAACGTTTGTTTCATCAATTCATTACGTCCAAGACTCACCCGCGACCTCCACTTAAATTTGTTTTCGTATTAGCGAATTCAGTTCTTAGTGGGAAAAATCCATTCTCCAGAGTTTCTAGTAAGCTTAACGGACTTCTATTCTTGGAGGCCTGCTGGAAATCTAAATCTACTGACTCCGTTTAGACCAAGGGGCGCGCTAAGTTCAAATCGATGAAGTAGTGCCATTAACTTACTTGTATTTGATGACAGAATTGCAAATTTGAATCTCTGAACACTTGAATGTCTCACCGCTGAAGCTAATCGAATGAGCGTGAACAAAAGAAAACAAAAACAAGTGAACGATAAAAAAAAAATGTTCCAGTAACTAAGCGTCAGTATGGATTTCTAAATCCAGTTTTATTTCCCTATTTATTGATTTATTTCAGTATTATTTATTTATGTATTTATTTATTTCCCGCTTCACGCAGCTCCTGACGGACAAAGTGAACGGCGCTACAGTCGATTGCATGGATAAAAGCACCAGCTTCGATGAGGGAGCCGAGAAAAACATAGTGTACTTGGACAGGCGAATGCCAATACCCTTATTTCTTGTCCAAGTTTAGACTTCAGAGAGGTGGACCTGGCAACAATCATGTTCGATACGATTACCGATGCTGCAAGTTTTTTCTGTAAAGCAACGAGCCAATGTAGCTGCTGAGAAAGTGGGGGAAACAATCAGACGAGTTGAGGTCATAATAGTAATCAACTGTAAGAGTGGGCTCATTACATAATAAACCTGCATGATCTTTAATACTCTTCAATTGCAACTGGTTCCTCTTTTTCTGAGTATTGAGAATTTTATAGTACAGTATTCAACTAACTTCACCTAGCAAACATTCCCTCACCCTTTGCGATGGCTTTGCTCAATGTTACTGAGATCTCTCACGGTCAGACAAAAGCTAAGAAAGAAACAATAGGAAATACTCGAAGTAGATCCAAGTCGGAACTTTCCAAACGCGCAGAGCCGTGCGAACTCAGTCTTCAACTCTTTCAACGAACTTGTTTAGCTCCCTTTAGAGTTACGCAAGAGCTGTCAACAGGGGAATCACCGCTTATCTGCAAAACCAGCCATCTCAGGCCAGGAGCTAACAACTACAATATTTTCAAGAACGTGCGACCATAATTCCTGGCAATCCCAAACTCTTACGTTCTGATGACGGAAAAGAGCAAGGTTCATCTTAATCTTTACTCTATCCATCTCTATGTCTTTTAGAGAGGCATGTTTAAAGCACAAATATGAGACAAGATGAAAATTTTAATATAAAAGACTTCAGATTACGTCTTATTGATTAGTAAATACATTCACAAATAGCCTTTAGAAACGGTTAGCGCCGTCATTAAGTGACTGAATCTCCCCGTCAGTCTTTCTTCCTAACCTTTATCTATAATTGCTGCGTCTTAAGCTCTATGCATGGATTCAAATTCCCGGTATCATTTTTCCCTATGCCCCTCATTTCTCCACCCTGGACACTGTTACCCTGTCCTGGTGTTTGAGCTTGAGTGTCGCAATGATCCTAAGAGCTATGCCGGCTGCACTGGGACGCCATTCGCTGGCAGGTTCAACTATGTCGGATTGGTCGCAGGGAAGAAACCTGACAGAGGGCTGCCCCTGGCCCTTCAGGTTGGGGGATTGAGCGTTTGGCTAATAACCACTTCCCAAAAGAGGCATTACAGAAACCCCCTTAATTCTGCCTTATTAAAAAAAAAATGTGGAGCAACAATGGCGGCGGCCGGTCGTGCTCTTAGGAGCCCGCTATTTTCCTAATTTTTGTCTTCATTCTGAAATCATTCTATCCTCCTGACTCAGATAGCACGGGCCAAACCATTTTTAGAAGCCAAGTAATTGCTCTTCATGCCGGTGAAATGACGTCTATCGCTAACTACGAAGTATTTGTCCCAAACTCCGCGAAGATGTCTGTTAAAGCTAAGATGGCGACGGTCCAAAGAATCCGAAAACTGAGAACTCTACTCAAGTACTTGAAACTAGCACTTATTGCAGAGCTGGATATCTCTATATGTCTACTCGCCTGCGGAGATATTTCAGCAAACCCAGGTCCAACAACTACGTCTACGGGGAATGTGGATGTGT
>JAEMWC010000462.1:182500-235000 GCA_016490735.1 Pachyseris speciosa
ATAAGCCAATCACGTTCAAAGTACTATTTTAAATCAACCAACCACGTTCAAAGTTGTAGTTTAAATCAACCAATCACAACCTTGGTTTCATTCACCATACATTTTGATTGTATTCTATTTCAGAGCGACATTTAAGCAATTTACGCTTCCTTTGTCAGTCATTTAATGCTAAATTCCCCTTCCTTTTATAACTTGGCTCTTCTTCTTTTCTCCGAAATTGTAATTTTTATGATTAATTGGTAATAAGACTTTGTGTCGTCCAATTCGGTCTGTAATCATACTTGTTATCAAGAGTATGATTACAGACCGAATTGGACTCCACTCAGTCCTATTACCATTACTTCTCGTGAACTTTTTGCTGTGATCTTTCAAGCAAAAACAAAAACAACAAAACAACAACAAAAACAACAACAACAACAAAACAACAACAACAAAAACCCAAAAAAATTAAAACGAGTGAATAGTCGCCGAGAAACTGGGAAAAAACCTGTTTGCACCGGATGTAAACATGGACAATATGTTAATGCGAATGCTGCCAACCGGAGCGATTTCCGCGGGATATATTGCACGCGAAAAAGTGTTTTGCTTCATGAAGGTTGTGCGCTTTTAGTTTTTCGGCTATGACAATGGGTCAGGTAAACTTAGTCAAAGATGGAGAATGTGACAAAATGATAAACCAGTGAACTGTTTGTAGCATTAGAGTTTGCGTGCATATAAAATTACGCGGAAAATTTCCACAGTAGGTGACCGGAAGAAAAGTTAGCGTAAATTGATTGGCCGATCGTCGATAGAGGTGTTTGCGGGCGGTGTTTGTTTGTGTAGAGAAGATTTTTTGCAAACGCTGTTTTCGCAAAGTTTATTTTTGTCTTGAAGAGGATACTTTCAAGAGTTACAACTCAAGGGCAATTTGTTCCATTTCGATCAAATTTGGACAGTTGCTAGGTTAACTTATCTTCAAGAAAAACGTGTTGGGGAATTAGATAATTCAAAACCGTTTTTCCCTGAGAGCCATTTCCATGCGGTCGCTCCGTCTTTTTTTCTAACGAATTTCAAAATGCTTTGCAACTTTGGAACGTAGTCGAATAAAAGAAAACCCCAACACGTTTTTTTAGCTTCTGAGTTCCAGACTTTGAGAAAATATCAATTTCTCTAAATACAAAAATCACATTTAGTTGTAGCTTTCAAAAGTTGATTTACACCTTCGAGTTTAGACTCGACGGAGCATTCAGTAATTCACTTTCTCACAAAATTAATGAAATATTCGAATAGCTAGTTCAATTGGCTTTAATTTGGTATAGGGTTTATGGTATCTGGGCTGTAATAAGGAGCCGCTACAACCCTTCGATTAGAGACACCCCTGAAGGTACACGGTAACCTTAATGACAACACATTGCTGTGAAAAGATTCCTGGAAGATAACTATTTACATGTTGACTTTTAAAAGCTCAAAGTTTCCTACTTTTAGTAGTTTGATTCAAAAAATGTGAAAACGCAAAAATCGCGTCCTGCCACATCAAAGTTTACACCAAAACAGTTATGCTTGAAGAAGACTCTGTTCTTCCGCTGCAACATATTTAAAAACTTCATTTTGGGTAATTAAAAAGCTTTCATAACTGCCGTGGCCGTGAACGAAGATCCTGCTTTCTTGTAAGTTGGATCTCACAGGAGATCTAATCAACTAAACTTGAATAATGAACGATTAGAAATCGAAAGACTACTGCAAGGTTGATACAACGTAATATATTTGATAACAATATTTCGACTGGCCAAACCAGCCTTCTTTAGGTAGAGATGTTACCAAAATTATAAAAACGAAATTACAACATTATATTATGGAGGATGTCGCAATACATGGGATGGGCGGAAATGACGTTTACATGCACGATAATGCAAAAAAGACATTTCTCTTGTGTTCGCAAAACTCCCAAGTACTTATATTACTCAACAATGCACTCGATGCGTTTTTTATTTCTTCAGTAGAAACGGGTTTGATAAAATATTCTATCGGTAACTTTTCTTTTAACTTCTTGTAAGTTCAGTAGTGTGCGCTCTCTATCTAGTAGGGATTGACGATACCACGAGGAACCACGCGGGGAAATCCATTTTCGGTCTCTTCCAAAAAGACCTTTAGGCCAAAGGTTGTCTTGTTCGCATGGGGAAAATTCTCCTGTTTTGGTTTGTTGCGTGTCTTCTTTAAACCCGTCACACGGTATGAGAGATTAGTAATTGGATTTACGTTAAGGGGGCTACGTCGTGAGAATTTTGTTTTTTTTTAGGTCAAATCTGTGCTAAAATTATTATTTTGAGCCTTTACTCATAAACAAAATGCTTCTGTAAAACTACGACGAAGGTATCAAATGAATTTTGTCAGGGAGAGCTAACCATAATAAACTTCCTGATGATTTTTGAAGACCCAGCATCAAAACTTGAAAATATTGGCCAATTTTTTTCAAGTTTCAATCGATTTGCATCCTTGCCATCCGTAGCAACAGGCGACAGGAAACAATTTTAGTAGCTTCAAATAGCCGTTTTAATAACAAAACTAGACCAATTCAATCCATGCGAAGACACCTTCTAGCTTTTCATAAAGTTGCCAAATAGCATGACATTCCCCCTTTCAGGTTTTTTTTTTCTGCAAAACACTGCGTCGTAGTTTGCGGCTTGGCCTCAAACAGTACTCAACACTAGTGACATGATTTTTATATATTCATTGTCACATATTCATCACTCATGGGTATATTACGAACCAACGAACTGACCAGCACCCAGTTGGCTTGGCAAAATTTTAGCAAACGTTGTTCCTGGTTGTCCTAAAAACACAACAATAATATCTTTTTCTCGAAAAAATGCTCAGTTTCGATCAAACGCTGGAGTAGCTATGGAAATAAAACAATTACTCAAGAACTGGGTGAATTAACGACTTGAAAAAACAGCGAATGGGATTCTAAATATATCTTGCACACTTGTGGGTAACAGAAATGATCGACATATGGACTGGAAGAAGAGTTCCTATAACGTTGCTAAAAATTAAAGAATAGATTGAATCACAATACTTGGCACTTGATCTAAATTGCTTTCATTTATGAATCTAGGAAAGAATATAGTAGGTAATAATTCCCTTGAACATGTATTTTGGACTGATTTTAGTGGGCTCGCCGCTTAAACTAGTAATTGGAGAAAAAAACATAACAAGAAAAATAAATGGAGGAGAAACCAGCAATATGAAAAGGACACTACGGACAGATTTAAAAAGTTCGAAAAAACAAAACAACAAAACAACAATAACAACAACACCAACGTTTCCTTCAGAGTGTAACTATCTCAACACACTTTAAAATGTTTTGTTTCTGCAATCACAGCCTTGGTTTTATTTCATCTATCAAACGTTTTTTCATTGCGAATGCGAAAGAAATTTTAGTTATCAACACCTCTTGTTGTTGGGGCCATAAGATTGTGCAATGACCTTCACGATGAACTCTCGAAAGAACACTAAAAATATCCAATGAGAGTTTAACGTAGCATCTTGATAATTATAAGGGCGTGTTTCTCGTGCTCGCTGCATCTTATTTCCACATGAAGGGCAGGCAGAAGCAATGCATTTCTGCCAACAGCTAATACCTGATTTCTTCATGACAGCAAACTTTGTAAGAACTTATCACTGCATGATATTTAAACCTGTATCCATTAGCTATTCGGTTTTCAAGCTTTCTCCTCAGCTTGATTATAAGATAAGATAGACAGAAACTATATTAAACTTTATCAAACCACGTAGCCTGGGAGAAACCCATACATTACTATAAAAAATACAATACAGAATTAAAAAACTAAGACATCTGCATTTAAAATACAACTATTAAGATTAAAGGGTGTCATGTTGTGCAGAGAATACAACCCTTGTAGCCGGCTTCTATTAACTCAGTTAGATCTTTGCCACGAATGCGCCTCCTAAACTCATTGAGTGTTTTGCCTGATCTGTCATCCGAAGACAGTTTCCCCCATAATCAGATACTTGGATTTCGCAACATATGAGAAATTTCAGTGTTAATGTTGTTGTTTCAACGACAATTAGAAACGTCATGGCTCTTATGTCTAGCACTGGATGTCCAAGTCGTTGCTTCTCTAAGTGTATGTTTTTGCTTCTGATAAATAAGCTTTACCTATGGTAAACATGTTTGCGAAATAAAGATGGCAACACGGTTTAAGTTTAATTCCAATTCGATCCGGAATTTCGAGGGCCACAGGTTTCTCGGTTGAATTAGTGTTAGGTGCCACCCTCCTTAAACAAAGTCGGGTTGGTTCATTCTCGGGTTTTAAGTACTCCTTTCGTCACACATTTCCCCGCATAGACTAGATATTCTGGAAGCCCCACTTCTTCCAATCTGTTCTTATTCAGGGTTTATTATGAGGGCCAACCGGAGAGGAGGCCCAACGCCTTCTATTCATCCGACGTTGTGTGCAGCGCCCTGGGCTGTAGGTACATGCCCCGGGAAGAGTTTTTAACTTCAGCACTTTGCCACCCACTTTCCCCATTTTCAGCCACATAAAGTTGTAGTTCTTTCTATTCTTTTATAAGTGAACAAGAGGAAGTTGATTCACCTCCTGATGATAAGGCCCGTGTGTTCGAATCTAGTTCCCTCAGGCCAGTAAGGCGGCTATCATCCTTATACCCTACGTAAAATAAGTCAATCACAAGAAAGGCGGTAATTACATTCGTCGAGAAAAAGGACCAGGATCGCTGGAATCCTAAAAACGTGCGGTCTTTTTCCATTCTAAACGTTGCCTCAAAACTATCCTCCACAGTTATTAAAGAAGGAAGCCTATGCTACCGGATCAGTTAATACATGATATGATAACTAGTCAGAATACGTTCCGGGCAGAAATATTGGTGAAACTAATCGCTCAATTCTCGATTTTACAAACTGAGCTAAGAATGTACTGTGCATTCTATTATTCATTGATTGTGATAAAGGCCTTGACAACAGTTTTCGTAAGATGCATGCGCCAGCAAAGAGATAGAAATACATGGATTAGAAACTAAACTGAGACAGATTGATTACGAAAACACTGTAAAAGTCCGAAGATTACACTGACTCACGCGAATCACGGGGATGTAAATAGCACTTGTGTTTCTTGTGTTTGGAAATAATTCCTTATGTTATATCAGTACTCACGGAGGATTCTAATTATTTAATTTTAGTGACGGTTTTGATAAAGGAAACAGTTTAGAAACCTCCTACCGCGAGCCTTTTTTTGTAGTTCGCACTGTCTCTAGCGAGCAGGGATTGACGATACCACGAGGAGGGGAATACCCTTTGGTTCTCTCGAATTTGCATAAATTTACTGTAGGTTTTTTTTTTTCACAACACAAAAATGTACAGTTCGTGGATGTCCTTGCATTTGTTCTTCACAAAACTAAATAAAGTATTTTTCTTATCTTAATTTCTATAGCGCGCACGGTCTCTAACCAGCAGCGATTGACGAAACCGTGGGGAGCAGCGAGAAAAGCGTGCATGGGGGAATCCCCTTTCGTTCTCTAATTTGCACAACTTTACTGCACATTTATTACAAAACAAATCTAGAAAGAATGGATGCCCTTGCATTTTGTTTATCACAAAACTAAATTTCTCTCTTACAAGCTCTGTAATTTGGAGGCATAAAAAGCAATACGTAGGAAAAGCAGGTTTATGAATGGTTTGCGAACAGACCTTTCCATGTTTTTTTAAGCGTTTGATATTGGTAACTGACTGAAATCTGTGGATGCTGCTTGAAAAAGCACTCTAAAATTAGTGAAAAATCGCAGAGTTATAGCTTCGCAATGTGGGAAAATGTTACAATCCTTTGTATGGTTGGGGAAAGTTTGTGCCCTCAGGCAAACGTTTGTAAAATTTCCTGACTTTGTAGAAACAAGTTTTCGCTATTTTGCAAGACATGACTCTCAAAATTTGCCATTTTAGGAACTTTAAGGTGCTTTTGTTTTGCAGTGTCGAGAGATTTTGGCTACCCGGTCAGGATAAAAAAAAAAAAAAAAAAAAAAAAAGAATGGTGGAAAAGTCTATTCAGCCTGTTTTACTCACAGACGTCACCCATCCATTCCTTCTCTATATAACCAGACAGCCAATTCTGCAGGGAGGTGTTGTGACGTATTGGCAAGAATTCTCTTTGCCAACGAATACCTGTTTGTTTATTTCTGCTTATCTCCGTAATGGTGTTCGCGACTCATTTTAGTACACTCGCACGCATCACGCGACTGCATTTTTGTGAATAAGAAAATGGCAATGAGCTAATTGAGCTATTGTTTCCGCCTTTACAACATTATTTGATAAATGCTTCCCCCCTATTGTTCTGCAAAACTTGGAAATTAGCCACCCGCGCTACACCGTTACACATTTCATCACAAGAAATTATATCACAAGGTCTATCAAGTGTTTCGGCGGTACACAAATAGCGTAGGCAGTGACGTTTATTTGCACGGGCTTAAGATAATCTTTAGGGGTAACAACAATGGAATGAAGAAGCTATTGAACGGCACAGTTCAAACAACAAACAGGCGGGAAAATGAGCTAGCCAACAAGAAACTTTTTAATTTAAATATGAGTAACGGTTGTCACATTAACAAACCTGTAAAACTGTTATACCAGCCATGATCACTAAAGGGAAACATATGCTATGACGTCACCCTATCAATGGGAATCCCCTAGATTTTCTTCTTTAGATAAACACAGTAGCCTATGACGAAACCATGCGTATAATTATACCACCCCAAATTAATGAGAACCTGCTATAGTAACAGTACATTCAGGCGGTTTTGCGGGACCTACCCATTGGCCCAAATACTTTTCACCGTAATTTTTTTATCTACCACAGAGGAATTACAAACAACACTTTAAGGCCTGGTGAGTTTTTCCATTTCTACTGTTAGCATGTACAAACGGCTTTGCCTCGCTTATCTATAAGCTCCAATACATTGAACCTTAATGTATTGATCTATCTCGAAACGAATTACGAACAACTCTTCTTATATTTGCAAATATATATTTGTCCGGTTTTTGTTTGAAGCAACTACAGGTAGCTTTGCCTCGCTTATCTATGAGCTCTAACACATTTAACCTTAATCTATTGATCTATGTCTGACCGAATTAGGAACGACTCTTTTGGACCTTGTGAGTTATATGCAATTACTCTACTTTCGAACGATTACCCATTTGCTATTGCTAACAGCTGAAGGCGCCTTTGCCTCGTTTCGCTATAAGCTCCAATACATTTAACCATAGTCTAGATCTATCGGCTGAATGAATGAAGAATGAACTTTATTTACCCTCGGTTTTACATTAGGCTTGTTACGCCCCTAGCATGAATTGATAATGACCCGAGAAATTAAGTAAGTAAATGAATACATTGATAAATAAAACTGCCTGTGTAAAATCCAAAGATCTATCTCCGAACGACTTACAAACAACTCTTTTGTCCGTTATACAATTAATCTACTTTCGAAAGTTTGCAAATTTTCTACTGCGAACAGAGTTTGGCGGCTTTGCTTCGTTTATCTATAAGCTTCAAAGTCTTTAAGCACAATCTATTGATTTCTCAGAAAACCAATTGCAAGAACACTTTTGGCCTTATTAGTTTATAAAATAGTTTTGGGTTTGGAATACTTGTGCATTTTCAACTGCTAGAGGCTACAGGAGGCCTTGCCTGACATATCAATTCGGTTTAGTACCTTAAACCAACTTAATTTATTTATTTTTCGACCTCCTCCACAATTATGAACTATTCTTTTGGCCCCCTGAAAGTGATTTAAACGTTCTAATTGCGAACACTATGCCACTTCCTTTTAGTTGAAACTTTCTTCTTTGGTTCATTCCCTACTGGCTCGTCTTTTGCACCAGCCTGTGCTCCTTCGTCTTCAACTTTGGAATATTTGGCCCCGTTGTACTTTGACATATCCACCAAGCCAAGGTAAAACTAAAATCAAAACAAATCACACGAATTAATTAAATCAACCAACCAAATGAAAAAAAAGTAGCATTTTTATCCAATGCAAACGATATATTTTATCCCCTGACCAGCTAGTCAATAAATAAATAAATAAATAAATAAACCGCCAGGGACTCCTTGGTAAGAAGCATCCTTATAAACGGGAAAAATTTAACTGGAGCGAGAAGCACAAAACGAGATATTGGTATACTTAGTTAATCTTTTTTTTTTTTTTTTTTTTAATTGTTTTGGGGCATTTGCTCTAAGAGCACATAGTGCTCATCAAGAGAGCTAATATGCCCTTTACATTATTATTATTATTATTATTATTATTATTATTATTATTATCAAAAAATCATGGTCAAAGCTAAGACACAACAACGACAACAACAATAACAACAACAACAAAAAAAGAAACTAAAACAATAAAATAATAAAATAAATAACCTTAGTTATTTATTTTAAAAATCGTCCCTTGGCAGTTTTGTATCCGTTGGAAATAAGGTAAAATTGCAGTATGGCTACATGATAACCGCACATTAGCTGGAACACCGGGTTTTTTTTTAGTCCGTCTCTGTTACTTGCGGCATCCTTTTTGACCTTCAGTTCTGTCGATAACAATATACTTTACTTGCACTAAAGCACAGAGAAAATGCAGTTTGCGATGGAACCAACAAATAAATACGCAAAAAAAACAAACAAACAAACAAACAAATGAATAAATGTGATAATTTAAATAGAATTCATGTCTACTTGAAAACAGTTGCAATTTCAAAACGAACCTCTTCTTCGACGTACTGGATCATTCTTTGGCGAAGTTTTTCAAAAGGGGGCGAAGTTCAGGAATTTCATGCCAGCACCTCGTCATAACACTGTACCTAAACCACACAATTTAACGAGAAAAATGTGAAGCAACTCTTAAAGTAGAGAGCTAAAAAAAGCATGTGCAAATGCTAAACTTGCAAACTAACACCATTCAATGAAAAACCCTCTCTACCTTAACTCATTGTTTTCCATTTAAAAAAAAGAAGACCAGTTAAGTTTATCCAGTGGATAAGTCGCAATTCAAAAGATACGCCAATGGACACGCCATTTTGGGAGTTTGTCAATCTCACGCCGAGACCAAAACAGTTTTATTATAACTGAAAGTAGATCTCGTAGAGCAATGGTGGTCATTTAAGAATAAGGACTAACATACATGTAAGTTGCTCATTTTAAGGTGGCGTCATAAGAAGGCATATACTGGAATGATAGGATTCAGAAGCAGGTAGCACACCCTCATTTTCTAGGTAGTCCCAAGAAACAGCAAAAACTTACAGGGTGTCGTCGATGTGTTCGGGTTTTGGCATGCGGTAGCCCCTTTTTATTTCTTCAATTGTTTTGCCTTCTGTCCAGCCCGGGTATGGAATACCCCCTGTTATTTAATAAATGTTCAAGTCATAAAACTTATCATATCCATGTCCATCAACTTATTTATTTTAAATTGAGTATGAAAAGTATGGAATTCCAGGTTTGTAATAGGCCACTTTGAAAAATACCATAATACTCTTTGTTTGTCCCCCAAAGTTTTGCATAAATATTGTTTTCATTTTCCCTCGGGCCATTTTAATTCCCAAGAGAAACTGGGAACAATGATTTTGCAAAAGTTTGGGGGACAAATAAACAGTATTATGGTATTTTTCAAAGTGACCTATTGGTTTAGTGGCCTCCGGATATCAGATAATGTACCACGCCCGAAAAATGATATCCCTTCAATCATCTTCTCGTCTTCCTTTCAAAATGAAGTTAGCAAGATCTAGCAATATTTCCTGCTTTTCGGTTTTCTTGTGTGTGAAGGTAAAGGTAAATAAACTTGATTTAGACACGGTTTAGATTTAAAGCTGCAAGCTTGTGGGGCCGTGTGGGAGAGATGAAACCGGAGTAGCCGGAGAAAAACCTTTCGGAGCAGAGTAGAGAACCAACAAACTCAGTCTACTTATGACGCCGAGTCCGGGAATCGAACCCGGGACACATGAGGGAGTTTAAGAAAAACGGTACGGCGGACTTCAGGAAGTAATTTTGTAAAAATATGGACTACTGCGCATGGCAGGCATTCGCGTTCAGCCGTAGCGGTAAATCCTACTACGTCGGGAGGAGTGGTTTGGAGTAGTCTCTGGTACGTGAGTTTTAAATCGCTTCTTTCTACTTTTCAACAGGCTTATTTGATTTTTTAACCGTTTAATCGTACTGAAAAGCCTTCTTAATTCATTCAGAATGAACATTCATGTACCTTCTTTCTTTCAACCTAACAAATCTGCGTTTATTTTCAGCAGTTGTTTTATGCAGTGAAATGGCGACGGCAAATGGCAAGAGGATTTCGTTAGTACAGCTTCGTTGTTGTATTTTTACGTCAAAAGCTGTGTTTTACTCCATTTCCAGAATTTTAAATGCTAATTTCAGACACCCTTAACATGTAGTAAGATTTGCAAGGATGTTCGGACGGTTAATCGATGTGTATTTTACTTCAAAATAATTACACTATATTCCAACGTGACTGACGTGTCTTGATTCATTTCACTCGCAAGTGAATGTAAATAAAAAATCGTTTCCACACGATTTGTCAGTAGTTTTGTAATTATTGGTCTCATAGATCATACCGGGAGTCTTGGCCGCTGTTTAATATAGTACTGAACCAGTAGGGGTGTGAATATCAAAATTATAATTTTAAGCTTTTATTTTCTTCTTTCGCGTTGCTGTTCTAGACTGCAAAATCAGTTCTAATCCTATTTGAAAATATCAATGCGAGACGTTTCTCAACGCCTCCGCAGAAACCCTCGCCAAAACAAAATAAAGTGAAATTCCTTGCTCCTTTGAAGGAATTTATTCTCCAAGTTACAGTAACTGGTGAAGGCTGTAAGAAACTAACTCGAATGAAACCTCACAGCCGTACTGTCTTTGATTTCGCGCTGCTTAATCTTGAACTTTAAAGGGCTACGGCAACGTACTCAGCCGAGACCTCCTCGGCCGCGACAGCCGTAGTATCGCCCGCCGTAGCGATTTGCTTAAACTCCCTATTGGTGGAAGGCAACCGCTCTCACCACTGCGCCAACCCTGTGTGATGAAACAATTCTTCCGATTGCGCTTGTTGCATATAGGATTTTTGACCGTTTAATATTTTTTATGCACGTTATCGTTCGCCGACGAACGATAACTTTCCGTGCTTGGTGTATGAAGAGAATTAACTGTCTTACCAACAACCCAAGTCACATCCTGAAATAAAGCAATTTCCTGACTAGGATCGTTTAAATAAAGTGATTGAAACGTTCCTTTGCAATTTCGGGTAAACCTTGTTCTCATGGAATTGCTGAAAGCGAGGGAATGCAGGTGAAAACCATGAAATGTTCAAATGCACCTAAGAAACACAAAAGACAACAACTTGTACCCAAGTTTGGTCAGTGACATCAACCTCTTGCGCCATTACTGTTGCTGACCGCAAACCGCTCTTAGCTTGAATTCTCCAGCCAGAGCATACCAAAAACTTAAGTTTTGCCCTAGTTGATGTCACAACTCCTTAGGAAGTCAACTGTTAATCGACGAACAAGTATTGATAGCAAGGGCTCTCTATGGTCTTAAAAACGGTTTGTAGTTATAATCACTTTCTGTCGATTTGAACGTTACCAAATAGCTCTATAACAAGGACCTTCAGAACGATGAAAAAATGTAAAAGGGTTTACGCCAACTTGTTGGATATCTATAATATCATATCCAACGCACGCTCTTGAAAGAATTTTACATGTGACAGCCTTATTAATGATCACTCTAATTTGCGCACTTGTTCTCACGTATACTTCCCTCATAAGCCCACAAAATGTCGAATCAGAATCAATATGACCATCTAACAATATTGTTTCAGAGGTTATTTAGCAGGTGTCCATGTATCCGTGAGCCATGGCCATTTTTGAGCTCAGTCTGCACCCTTACAAAAACATACTATGACTATCGTCAGCCGTCGTCGTTAGTCGGCGTCATCTGTGGTGAGCGGTCGTCGTCGTCGTCGTCGTGGTGACCCTTGCGCAAGAAACTTTTAAACAGAGCAACTCTGTTTACAGTAAGAAAGGAAGGCGAGTTTCTTGCACAAGGGTCACCACATCAGAATGTCGCTACGTTCCGTCATTACCACTCCTCATTAACTCAAGTTCACTTACAATGCCATGCCAAAATTAACATTTGCTTCTGCAAGCTGACTATTTAAGTAGCCTCGGAAGATAAATCTTATAAGCTAATTAGTGACGACAAGACACCATTTGACTTAAGTTCAATTCACTTCTTCGATACCATTGTGTGTAATTTTGTTCCTTCGTTTCATAATTTCCACGTGAGTTGTCGGTATTTACAGAGTACTACCGATTTCTTAGGAAGCTAATGCCTATAATTATTATTAAGCGGTCTGTAGGATATTTGCGTTTTTACTATGTTAGTAACAACCATAGGACTACTCACCGATGGTGAAGATCTCATAGAGAACAATTCCGTAGGACCATCTGTGGATTAGAAATGTAAACACTGCAATTTCACAAAATTAATAAAAACAACAACAATAACAAAATGATAAAAATACAGTTTTCAAACAGAGTATGGACATAAAGCACTGTAATATCGAAAATTCGAAAGGTGAAAAGCAAATGAAAATACATCTTTTGCTATGCTTTTAGGTGGTTCAAACATTTGAGTCATTGGAGGAAACCCTATAATAAATTACCATTGAAACCAAAGCAATCGCGAGCAATGTCTTTCTTTAGGTGTACTACTTACTGAGTCACGGCGCTTCGAATTGAAAAAAAAAAAAAAACAACAACAACAACAACAACAAACAAAACTAAACAAAACAAAAAAAAACATATTGTGTTATATGTTTAGGGTTACTTTTTCTAGGCTCAAACTGGTGAATAGCATGAATTAATGTCGTTTCCCCTTATAATTATTTTTTTTTAAACAATCCTATGATTCAACTTTTATCTATTTATAAGGAGACCAATTGTTGATGGTTTCTTCTAATGGCGAGTGATTGAACTAAACAAAATGGCTGAGTTTCACTTACACATCGCTTTGGCTGGTGAGGGCTGCAGGGTTTCCGTACAGTATTTCAGGTGCCGTCCATTTCACTGGAATGCAACCCTGCAAACGTAATCAGTAATAAAAGTATGACTATAATGCTACAGATACTGGCATATTTACAGCAAGCTCGCACAACATTAATTGCCTAAAAACTATGTACTTCTAGAACAAAGGCTTAACTAAACAAAGTAATTCATCAATATGTCTTCTAGTGACCGTAGCATGCAGCAGCAGTGGTATCAATTACGGAAGCAGTGGCGATAATAGTGGAAGTGGTAGTAGTTGTTGTAGGACACTAATGGCGGTGCTAATGGTAGAGATAGAACCGTATAATGGCAGTGGCATTGGTGGTAGCAAGGGTACAAGTAGAAGTGGTTGAAGCGATAGTGGTAGAGGTTGGGGTTTGAAGGGTAGTTCCAGCACCCGGCGAATAGCCTGAATTCTGGCTGTATATTTATTGTGGTCTCACTCGCTCAGAAGCCCTTCAAGCTAATCCAGCCAGGCCGACCACATGCTGGCAGAGATAGACCACTACACCGGGGAATATGTCCCCTACTCTTTTCGAACAGCGTTCTTTAACGTCCCACAGATTATTAGGAATGAGTGTTGTGAGACGGGGCTTACGGTTTATCATTCTTATCCGAGAGGACTAGGCAGCACTTTCTCCTCAATAGTGGTTGAGGTTGTGAGATTGGTATTGGGATAGTTTTATACAGTGGAAGTGCCAGTGGTAGTCCCAAAAGTAATTGTAGTGACAGTTGTACAGCAGTGCGACAAAAGCAGAACCAGTAGCAGTGGTATTGGTAGTGGTACTGTGGTAGCAGACGTTCTGCATAGCAGTGGTAGTGATTAAGGCAGTCAGGTATTGGTAGTGATTAAGGCAGTCAGGTGTTTGTAGTGGCATTGGCAGTGTCGGTCAGGGTAGTGATATTGGTAGTGGTACTGTAGTAGTAGGGGTAGTGCATGGTAGTGTTAGAGGTAGTGGTCATGGCAGTCAGGTGTTGGTACTGGCATTAGCAGTGGTGGTGAAATAGTTTTACAGCAGCAGGGAAAAATGGCAATGTGCATGAGATGCCCTTTGAACAACAAATAAAATAATAAAAAGGAATGAGCGTGTGGTGTAAGTGGCAATGGTAGTGACATAAATTATGTTGGCAGCAGTAGAGGAAATGGTAATGGTACTGGCACTGGTAATGGTAAAGTAATGGAACTGGCATTGGCAGTGCTAATAGCAGCGACAGGCCCTTTGAACGGAATGAGGAATGAATGAAGCCAAAGCACTATGTTTATGCTACACGATTAAAATTAGAAAAATCCTACATGTACCTTTTTGGCATTTCCGTGGCCATACTTAAAGTTTTGGTAGGCCAAGCCAAAATCAGTGATTTTACAAACACAGTTTCGGTCCAGTAGGATGTTTCTTGCTGCCAAGTCTCGGTGGATGATCTACAAACGGTTAAATAATAGCAGGCATATTTCAGTTGAAAACACCCCTCAAAGGAGACTTATTGATACCTCAAGCAATGTAACAGCTATTAAAGAACATTCCAAAACGTATGTCAGCCTGCTACCATGTTCAGGTTAGGCTGAGTCCACCTGCAAAAACATGTACTTGGGTACCAGATCCTGTAAGAATGGTCAAGTGTACATGGATGGAATTTTCTATGAATACTTAATGTACTACTAGAGCAACTACCTCATTATTATAATTATTACTTAATCAGGCAATTTAACATTTACCAACAATGTACCCTGTTAATAATGGCAGGCTTATGAATTGCATATCTTTTTTATAGGAGGTGGAAGGTTCAGGAGCTAAGCAGTTCACACCCGCTTCTCCCTTCCTAACACCATACCAGAATTCATTTTTTATGAATAATACATGCATATTTAAAACTGAGAAAATGACACTTGCTATTTGGGTTGAAAAACAAGAAGTGGGGCCGAGTCATTCAAAGGATGGTTATCGCTAATATTAATCCTGCTGAAGTTGACTACGATAACTTATAGGTTTGGTTCAAAGTTAATGCAGAATGCTCATTGGGTTTCCAAGATCCAGAGGAACACAGCAAAAACTATTCCTCACAATCATGATCTTCATAAAAGCTTGAGACTTTTATTGTATAATTAACAAAGAATCAATTTTGCTCGGCATAAGTACTTTATTAATCCCATAATAATTATAAGTACCAGTATACATTAATTTTTCAGTTCTCCACATACCCCTTTCGATCCAAGGAACACCATCCCAGTTGCAATCTGTCTGGCGAATGAGACAAAGTCATATGTACCTAGCTCCAAAGCTTCACCCTCTCCGCGATGATACTTGTCTTCAATTCCTCGGCTTTTTCTCAAATACCCCAGCAAATCTCCACAGGGTAAGTACTCCATGACCAGAATTGGATGAACTGTGTAGATACAAAAAAAGGTAATTTCTGATACTTGACATAGATTTATCCTCCAGAAACCAGATTACACATTTACTTAAATGTAGGTTCGCCTAGGCATTCTCCCCATCAGTTGTCAACAAGCCACTTTATAATGCACAAGCTGAAGGATTTTTTTGTTTTAACCACTGTGAAGGCAATTAGAAAACTACTTCGTATGTACTTTATTTGACATTTTGATGTTTAGGCAACGCTGGGGCCGACAATGTGCCACAACTGAAAGATTTCTAAATTTGCTTTTCATGTGTGTTAACTGTGGGAGAAATTACCCTTTCTGAGAAGAATGTTTAATTCTTAAGCTAAAACTCTATAAATAACTGTTTGGATGTGTCTCCTTCCCTTTATTAGACTCTAGCAAGAGGTAAGCCAAACAAGAACTTACTGCGTGTTGTAACGCATCCAATGAATGTGATGATGTTAGGCTGAGATTGTTCTTCCAGTTTTTTCCCCAGCTCAATCTCCCTCATCAGTGCTTTTCTTCCTTCTGCCCCAGAGGTGGCTGGGATAAAGAAGATCAGAGTACAATAAATACCAGGCAAAACTTAACACATAGTAACTGAGGTGATGTGCCTGCCCAATACAACACCTTCAAAACGTCATACAGTTCATAAGTTGTTCACCAATAATTGGGCATTTGTTTGATTTCACTGAAGGCACTGAAGGGTAACTTAACTCTTTCCCCCCGCCCCCGGCTTACCAAATATTGTTCCTGTGGAAACGATGGCTTTAAAAACCTGCAACTTTCCTGAATCCTGGACTATGGTTGAAATAAACCACTGTCTTTGCCAAACGGTCATTTTTGTAGAATTTATCACCCCGGAAACTGACCGAAACTCCCAATTTTCATTTAATATTACTGTTTATTCTCTTGTAAAACCAAAATAGACCTCTGACAACAGCAAAATTCACGCAATTTTGTCTTGAATTTTTGAAAACAAAAATTCCTATTGAGGTTAAAAGTTTACAATGGCGGCAAACTTCGACTCTAATTCTTGCAATCAATTTTCCTGCTCACTTCTTTAGTTCAACCCCGATAACGCTATTTGATTTCACTTGCTCTCACTGGTCTGCCATGTTCGGGTTTGTGACCCAAAGGAATTCTGGGACTTTCTTGAATAACGGGCGCATGACAGTCCGCCAATTTTCATTTCAGATATTTTTTAGAACCGTGTCGAGCTACCAGGTCCTGCTGACAAAATATTGCACCGATTGTATTATTTACAAGTTAAAACTCGCCAAAATTGCCATGCGAGGTCTTGGAATCAACTCACAAAATGGCGAAAGACACAACTTAACTCCGTGAATTGCCATCACTCGCTCGAATACTTTGAGCGGCCCAGCTCGTGTGAAATTGCTTCTCACCTCTGTTTCCTTTCAAAGGATTGCCTCTACCCATCAACCCAGCTTTAAGATGCCAGGAAGGGGACTTCTGAAGTGGAAAATGGCTCGAAAAAGACACTTATAAACCAAATACGCAATGAATTGTAGCTGCAGTAATCGTTTAGAAATCAACAACAGCTAGCGTGACGAGCGTGACAACAAAGACAGAGCCTTCGGTGTTGTGGACCTGCAAACTCTGTGTGGTAATCCCCTTATATGGAGTAACTAGGTTGATTTGACCTCCTACCCTTCGGAAATTGCAAAAAGAGGCGACCAAATCGCCTGTGGGAAATGAGTTAATTACTTGTAAAGATTGGTATAGCGGTAGTGATAATTATCATCTATCTCAATGTACAAGAGATAGAAAGTGCTAGAAAACAATGTCAGCCACGTCACCTTATGGGCAAAGAACAACTGAACAACACTATCTTATTTTGACATACTCTATACACGTCACTACATATCTACAGCTTCCAATCAGTAAATAACCCAGTTTTACAAGGTTTCACATACTAGTCATTGGGTTGGCTGTGGATTTATTTCCTTAAATAATCCAGAAAATCTCTTTTTTTCCCTTAATTGTCTGATGGCAACAATTTTACAATGGTAATAATTTGATAAAGAAATTATTTCATGCATGGCCATTGCTTAGTATAAATATGATAATTTATTATTAATAAAAACCAGTGGTTCAAAATTCTTACGTGTAAAGCACTTTGCCGCGATAACCTGTCTACCATGTCCTCGACCTGGTTCCTTCAAACTTCCTTTCCAGACTACTCCAAACGCCCCTGAGCCAATAACCTCTCGCAGTACTAGACGGTCACGTGAAACCTCCCATTTATCCACTTCATGATCCAGCTCTTCCAGTTCATATCCTTGCTCTTCATCAGGACTGAATCATATTTAAAAAAATGTTATAAAAAAATGTTATTTGAATTCAAGATTGCAAAGACACTGTGCTTACGGTATGTCAATCGTTACAATTGACTGTCTCAAAAATTGCATCAAATAAGACACACTTTCATTTCGTTTATTTAAGGCCAATTACGAAGGTACAACAGACCAAGAGAATTTGCGCTTGGAAGGACACTATGACTGCATTGAAGACCATTTTGGTCAGGTTCTTGTTGAGTTTTCGTTTGAATCTAATGGGTTTGACTTGTCAAAACTAGGAACCCACAGATTGTTTGTAAGTTTTTATTCCCCTCCTTTCTCTTTTGTCTTGTATTTTGGTTCATATGCACATTTTACCTGGCATTATTACAGGTATTTAAGACCTGGAACATTTATCAGATTCGATGGTTTGGCCTTAAATCCAGAGCGCATTTAACATTTGGACAGCGTTAAGCAAAGGCAGTCTGTGCTCTACCCACAGAACATCTTTAAAAGCAGATAACATACATAAATTCTTTCACTTACTTGAAGGCCTTGGCTGTGTCTACAAAAATAACAAAAACAAAAACAAAAAAAGGCTAAAGACATAAGTAAATGAATCGAAATTGTTGACGAGCCTGTCATAAGCTGTTTGATTTTAACTTAATTATTTGTCCAATACTGATATTGAATTAAGGAACCTAAACATTAAGCGTAAGTTTCAACAACCATTCCTTGTGTTACTGTAATGGCGAGTGTTCCAAGGCAAAACACTGTTATTTTTACTGCAGTTCACTGCTCAAAAGCCACCTAGACTGCCATTTGAAATTCAAAGCTCGCCATACCCATCATGCGACGTTTGCAGATGTACCATATGACAAGTGCAGCGATGATGACAGCAGACAGAGGACCAACAGTGTAATACCACTCAAATATCTTCCCATCAGCTGTAAAGACATAAGACGTTACTAAGACACAAGACATAAGACATTAGAGCCTCTACACAAATTAATCACCTACATACAACCTGTATACACTGTATTGTATATTTCAACATTTTTCCATTCGTTAAAGGCCATAGACTGATAGCCGAAAGCTTATGTTTTTATCTTTTTAACCAGAGAAGGCTTTTTACTTCAATATGTCTTATCCTGGTTACAGCTCTATTTTTGATCTGATTTATATGCCATTTTCCACATCGACAAGAAATTAAAAAACAAAGACAGTTACTGCCTAGTTTTTTCTCCATTTCTCACATGGAAGAGGAAGAAATGGACAAAAGCAATAATTAGAATAGGCCAAGCTATACTACATTTTGTCTTATTTTTCTGTTAACAAAGGCTCTGACAAAGATCATTCATCAAATATTTATAACGATAACTTGCCAACACCACAGGAATTTTCTCTTTTGACTGATATTATATAAGAGCATTTCAGTAACGTTAAATTAGTAAATAAAAGTAATTTACGGGAGCGCATTGAGTGAAAAAACAAAGACACTTCCCACCTGCTGCTTTTTCCCCTTTTTAACGTGGAAGAGAAAGGAAAACACAAAATCAATAATTAGAATAATCATAGTTAGACTTCATTTCGTTTTCTTTAACTCTAATGATTACTTAATGTGTATAATTCGCCATCAGTTCTTCCACAGAAATGTTTCCTTTTTTGTCATGTTATTTTCGGACAATCGTCAGTAATTTGTTAATAATAATCATAGTTAATCATAATCATAGTTAGGTAATGAAAGAAATTTAAAGGACCTCATTTAAAAGCAATTTATGTACCGAGTGAAAACATCGCGCAGAATGCCTATTGTTTTTGGGACATTTACTTACTGTACGGCAAAAATTATAGATCTGTAATATTATCGATGAAGCGTAAACTAAGTGACTCTCATTGGTCCAAATCTACGCGCGCTGTGCTCCGTTGGGAGTACCGCTTAGCTCATAAACTTGTCAGGGCGGAGCTTAAAGACAAAGGCCACATGAGCTATTGTTCATTCTATTGTTTCCTAATGTCGCAACTTTGCAGTATGGCTGAATAAGTGCGCACCGCCAGCGAAAGTATTGACGTGCAATATTATAACAGATCGATTTTTTTTTAAAGTTTGGCCTGCTTTGTACTAGTTGTGAATAGGGCAGCTCTTACCTTCCGCCAAACCCTTGGCAACGAATGTGATGCCTTCACGGGCATTCGAACCTACAAAAACTTAAATGTCGATTTTTAAATAAAGTGAATAGACTTGTTTCGCCTGAATCTGGAGTAGCTTATGATCCAAAAAGCTAGCGCGCGCCTGCCTTCTGTTTGTTGCGAAAAAAAAAAGAAAAGGTTTAACTAAAACATTTTGCTAAGAAACGTAAAAAAGCTGCAAGCTATGGCCCCGTTTTTAAGAACAATAACATGACTTTTGCTCGAGTATGCTAATTTGGGTAGTCGGGACTACATGGAACGCCATTGGCGCTTTTCGATCCTGCGGCTTTCCTTTGTTCCATCTGGCGCATCTTGTGGTACAAATCGGCCGCCTTTTCCTCCACGCTCGCGCGAAGATTGTTGTTATCTTGCATAAGGTGCGCCAACACGTCTTTTGGTGTTTGCTCCATCTCTTCCGGGTTTACTCCCAGTTTTAACCATGTCTCCGCTCGCATTTGTTTCCGTTTCTTCGTGTTTTTGCTGTCTTGTATCTTTCTCCAAAATCGCCTTATACTTTAGGCAAATGCACGTCCGACACGCTCGCGAGCAGATTCCGCTAATCGGTAGCCAAGAGGCAGAACACTTGATTGTAAAAGTTCAAACACTGTGCTTGGTTGCCCACAAACCTCTCTCCATCTCCAAACTGCCTCGCCGTTTAGTTGGAAGTGAAACATTGGACTGTTTTCGTTAACAAAAGGAGGTACAATATTGATCAAAAGCGGGTGGATCGGGTTTTCGAAGAGCTCTGAAAAGAGCTCCCGATCACTTACGTTTTCGCTTGCCTTACTCATTGCGGAACAGGTTTGAATAAATCAGCAGCGCCAACAAGATACTTTTGATATTCGCGCTAATTGTGACTTTTTTATAGTTGAGTGGTTTTCCTGAATGGGTATTGTTAATCTTGACAGCCGTTGTTATACAGACCTGTGCTTAAGACAATAGCTCTTCAACCCGAGACGCACCGTTTCCAAACACAACTCCAGCAAGTAGTTTTCAAACTCAAAAGGCGAAAGGTTCTTGTTGACCAATTTTCGAAGTTGAAACATATTTTGTTCCGGAAGAGATCCATCTTCCATTTGCCGTGCGTGAAAATTCGAAAGGGCGTTTAGATAGTGAAAAAGTTGCTGTTGAAAACGGCCCCCATAGAAAAAATGGCCGATTTTTGTCCAGCTTAAAACGCAAAAGGCGAATCCTTATACCTTCTATATCCACTTACTTCTCGGCTTAAATTGAAGATACAACCTTCTTCTTCAAAACGCCGCGCGTGAAAGTTGAAGTTATAACTCCTGGATATCAGAAAACTAAGTTTTATCATTTCTAGTGGGCCAATTTGGGCCCTTTCTTCTCTTATTCAGGACATTTCAAGGCACGCGCACTTTCGAATTTGCCGCTTCACCAGTTATGAATAATTAATGATGTCCAGGCATTCTGCGCGATGACAAAGACAATTACGGCCTGATTTTTCCCCATTTTTCATATGGAAAAGAAAGGGAAGGACGAAGTCAATAATTACAATAGGTCAAGTTATCCTTCATGTTCTCGTATCCATCTTAAGCCTAGATACAAATATCACGATATTTTTTGAGATATTTAGAAGTTTTTGAGAAATTTAGAAAATGTTGAGAAATTTAGAAAAAAATGTGATATTTAGAGCAATTATCACAAAAAAGATACTTCATAAGAACAAAAATAAAAAGGTTTATATTAAATTTTTCGAGTTGTTTTCGTGTTTCCCTGTCTGCACAAGCTATAGTTCAGTGAATAACAACATTGCACGCAAAACTTTGTTTGAAAAGTTGTTGTTTGAAATACATAACACTGTCTTTTAAGATGTTGTAATTCAATAAACTCTTTAACTGTTTACTGCTGTGTTCTGGGATCCGTGTTCTGGCAAAGCACTTATGGCAAATTGCAATATTTAATTAATAAACAGAAATTGATGAAATCGAGTTGCTTAGAGGTTTTATTTACTTATTATACCTTAAAATAAACCAGCACTGCAATATACATCTTTTGCTATTCAAATGATAATGTTTTTTTTTCATTTCTTTAATTGATATAAAGCCAAAAAATGGGTCAAATTAACATTAGAAAAAAATGATATTCTGAGAAATTTAGAAGATTTTTTAAGAAATTTAGACTAAATTCAAAAGAAATTTAGGAATTTTATGAGAATTTCTAGAAAGAAATTTAGAACATTTTTTGCGATATTTGTATCTAGGCCTAATCCATCTCTACCCAAAGACGTTGGTAAAGAACAATCATCACATATTTATAAAGATTATTTAATGTGTATAGCTTGCCATCAGTTCATCCACAGAAATGTTTCCTTTTTTCTCATATTTTTTAAGACCACATTTAGAAAGATGCTTATGATCTGATTTTTCCCCATTTTTGGCATGGAAGAAAAAGGTATAGATACAGTCAGTAATTAGTATATGCCAAGTTTTGCTTCATGTTATCTTATTTATTGGTAAGAAAAGACATTGGGAATGAAGAAACATCCCATATTTATAACGTTTACTTAAAGGAAAACAAGGGTTTAGAAAAATTTCACCAAAAATGAAAGTTCATAAGGTGAAATAATTGATACTAACATTAATCTGACTTGCCATGAATTTCTTTGCCGATAATCGAAGAATGATATTTTCTTCCCGTGAGCCGCCATCTTTGTTTCTGAAATGGAGACGAGGCTGTGACGTAACACTAGACAAGGAGAAGATAGCTTGAGAGGATCTAAACAGTGATATATAGATAGTGAGAACGATTCGATTCTTGAGCTGGATATCTCTTCAAATGTTGCAATACACCCGTTTATGTTTGAACCACAAAACGACTCGGCCTCAGAAGAAGAAGTTGACTTCAGCATGGCTCAAGGTCAACAAGAAACAGAAGAAACCGAAGCCGAGCTTACCATTCCATCGATCGTGCCTTGGCCGATCACGAAACCTGCATCTACGGCAATTGCCAGGTTATGTCTACAGAAACCGAAAGCATTTGCTGGTAGAAGATGGCCGTTCTGGGCGACCAACTTTAAAAAGTCAACTATTCCAATAACCGAACGCGCAGGGATTATAAATTCGCGCAATATGCTCGCCAGGCGTGCAGGCGCATTTTTACTAGTACTGGGATAATTGTTGTCCATTTATCCAGGAACGCTGCACAGATACATAACAGAACAAGAGTTCTTTCAACTTGTCTGTTTGTTAGCGGATTTTTTTTAAGGACTGCTCTTGTCGGACTTTATCATGTGTGCAGTGATCCACTAGAAGGTCCCCACAGAATGCGCCGTTAAGGGTTTACAACTGAGTAATTTCGTGATGTATAAATCAACTTAAGCGATGCCCACAAATAAATTCCTATTTTACCACACTACCAACTGAATGAAGAGAAAAAATTGTTGCTTATTTAAGAGACTTTTAAGAGCGATATATGCTTCACGTGCTTGATTTTGTGAACATTTCCTTCCGAGAGCGCGCTGCTTTGCACAGGTTAGAATACTATTGTCTGGACTTTGCTACGGGAACTCCAATGTCTTGTTCAACGGATGTTCATTTCGTGGAACGATTTTTGGTTCCAGTCATTTGTTGCCGATGGAACTCAGGCACTTGAAGTCAGGCTGCATAGTATTCCTGGTCTCGCATACAAATACGCAATTAGTAAATTGCGAGACTAACTATGTACAAACACGAGAGAGTAATTGTGGAAGTCAAAACCTATCACCGCGAGTGCCGCAAGCTTATTTCTCTACTTGGAAAAGTGTAAACAAGGTTAATTTCACTTAATGCATGCAAGAAACTTAGATGAAAATGAATAAACTTTCGAATCCTCAAGGCTTACAACCTTTTAGGATTATCAAATCATCATTTTCTGAAATTATTATTTCAGAAGCAAGAGATTAGCTGCTTACCGACAGTTCACGTGTAGGAAATACAACTGTACAACAGCCTCGGAAAGGGGAATAGACGTGTGATTCCTTCTTGCGTTGTCTCGGCAATCCAAAATGAATGCCCAGAAGAAAGTGGTAATAATACAGGCTTTAAAGATGCGATGCCTAGGGGAATGATTCAATGCCTGGATAATAATGTGCAACACTGACTAGAACCTGCGTGTCTATAAAAAATTAATGAAACCGACGGGAACTTAAGTCCCTTAAAGCTCCCTTCTTTGAAAATCGAAGGAAATTCTAGAGTACATAATAAAGGCATTATTTATGTATTGCGAGCTAAAAATGGAAGGGACAGCTTCATCAAATTAGCTGTGAAATGGTGGCTTCTTTCCACTCATAGGTCTTCGGAGAAGCTGTGCCTGTAAGGTAATAAACAAGGGACGATTGAATTTATTGTGAATAGTATATGAAATAAATCATGTATGAACTGCGGAAATGAAATCAAATGAAGAATGGTCCTAGCATTTGTAAACGCAATTTATGCAATTGCGAAAAGAAGCCTGAAAAAAATTTAGGACTTTAACGGAGTTTGAACCCGTGACCTCGCGATACCGGTACGATGCTCTAACCAACTGAGCTATAAAGCCACTGACGTTGGGAGCAGGTCAATTGTGGGTTCATATATTCCCGTAAAAGAAATGAATGTAAATGATATGTGAAATATATCATATATGAACTGTGGAAATGAAATGAAATGGAGAATGGACCTCGCAGTTGTGAACGCAGCTTATGCAATTGCGAAAAGAAGAACGTATGAACCCACAATTGACCTGATCCCAACGTCAGTGGCCTTTCAATTGGTTAGAGCGTCACACCGGTATCCAGAGGTCACGGGTTCAAACCCGGTTGAAGATCTCAATATTTTTTTTTTCAGGCTTCTTTTCCAGTTGCATAAATTGCGTTCACAACTACGACGATCAATCTTCATTTGATTTCATTTCCGCAGTTCATATATGGTTTATTTCTGATATCATTCACACTTATTTCTTTCACAGGAATATATGAACCCACAATTGACCTGCTCCCAACGTCAGTAACTTCATAGCTCAGTTTGTTAGAGCATCGCACTGGTATCGCGAGGTCACGGGTTCAAACCCAGTTGAAGTCCTCAAATTTTTTTAGGCTTCTTTTCGCAATTGCATAAATTGCGTTCACAACTGTGAGGATCATTCTTCATTTGATTTCATTTCGGCAGTTCATATATGATTCATTTCATATATCACTCACACTAATTTCTTTGACGGAAACATATGAACGCACATTTGACGTGCTCCCAATGTCAGTGGCTTCATAGCTCAGTTGGTTGTAGCATCGCACTGGTATCGCGAGGTCACGGGTTCAAACCTCGTTGAGGTCCTAAATTTTTTTGAGGCTTCTTTTCGCAATTGCATAAATTGCGTTCACAACTGCAAGGATAATTCTTCATTTGATTAAATTTATTACTACGCACCCCACCAAACGAGGCAGGCTATGACCTCAGGGTACAGTCCTGGTATAAAATTAAAATGGCTATCGCTGTGAATTCAGATACTTATTTTGTAACTATATATTACGACAAAATATACGGCCACAGACATTGTATGCCGGTATGCTTTCTTGACAAAATATGCACGGCCAGTGCTATGAGTTCGTGTGTCCAAAAAATGGAGAAAACCGTTCACTATAGAAAGAAAATAGAAGAGGAAAGCGAGCAACTCCAAAGCAATCACATTTTTAATAAAGGCAGCAAATACGAATGAAAACAACCTGACGTACCTGAAGATCGCGCGTGTATTCCTCTGATGCAACATGTTGAATTGGTCGCATCAGTGAAAGCAGTTCAATGTTTTCGGTAATTTACACTCACGTTTTTATTTTTGCAACCAACAATCTTCTCATTCTTTCAAACGGAGGTAGCACATGAAAGGTAACCCGTCCTTTAGCATTAGTATAAGAGTTGTTACAGCAAACAGCAATACATTGAGTCAAACTGACTCAATCTTTACAGAAATCCTCTATTTGCCAAAGATCAGGCTGTCTAATGCTACGTCACAGCCTCGATATCATTTCTGTGTTAAAAGATGGCGGCCGCGTGCTCTTAAAAACGATAACTTAGCGCGATTTCAAAGTCATCTGAATAGGATTCAGAACGGCGCTTAACCAAATGAACGCAAAATTGGAATTCCGTGTACATGGCCTTTCATTTCAGATGAATTTTTTCTAGACCCTTGATTCCCTTAAATGTGCATAACATGCCATCAGTTCTTCTACAGACATGTTTCCTTTTTTCTCATAATATTTTAAGACCGTTCAACCATTCAAGTTTTACCTCAACTGGTCTTTCCTAACCCTTAACAAAAACATAATGAATGAAAAAAATAAAAGAAAGACACAAACAAGCTGATTTTTTCGCCATTTTTTCACATGAATCAGGATGGAAAAACTAAATCAGTAATCAGATTAAGACAAGTTATACTTCAACTGGTCTTCCTTAACACTAAACAAAAACATAACGAGTGAAAAAAAAAGATAAACAATTACAAGCGAATTTTTCGCCATTTTTTCACATGCATGAGGAAGGAAAAGACAAAATCAGTAATCAGAATAAGGCAAGTTATACTTCAACTGGTCTTACCTAACTCTAAACAAAAAAAAAATGAGTGAAAAACCAAAGAAAAACACTTCCCGTCTGATATTTCGCCATTTTTTCACATGAATGAAGAAGGACCAGACTAAATCAGTAATCAGGATAAGGCAAGTTATACTTCAACTGGTCTTACCTAACTCTAAACAAAAACATAATAAGTGATTAAACAAAGAAAGACACTTACGGACTGATTTTTCACCATTTTTTCACATGGATGAGGAAGGAAAAGACAACATCAGTAATCAGAATAAGGCAAGTTATACTTCAACTGGTCTTACCTAACACTAAACAAAACATAATGAGTGAAAAAACAAAGAAAGACACTTACAGGCTGATATTTCGCCATTTTGTCATATAGATGAGGAAGGAAAAGACAACATCAGTAATCAGAATAACGTAAGTTATACTTCAACTGGTCTTACCTAACTCTAAACAAAAACATAATAAGTGACAAAACAAAGAAACACACTTACCGACTGATTTTTCGCCATTTTTTCACATGGATGAGGAAGGAAAAGACAACATCAGCAATCAGAATAAGGCAAGTTATACTTCAACTGGTCTTACCTAACTCTTAACAAAAACATAATGAGTAAAAAAACAAAGGTAGACACTTTCTGGCTGATTTTTCGCCATTTTTTCACATGGACGAGGAAGGAAAAGACAACATCAGTAATCAGAATGAGGCAAGTTATACTTCAACCGGTCTTAGCTAACCCTTAACAAAAACCAATGAGTGAAAACCCAAAGAAAAACACTTACCGCCTGATATTTCGCCATTTTTTCACATGAATGAGGAAGGAAAAGACAACATCAGTAATCAGAATAAGGGAAGTTATGCTTCAACTGGTCTTACCTCACACTAAACAAAACATAATGAGTGAAAATACAAAGAAAGACACTTACTGGCTGATTTTTGGCCATTTTTTCACATAGATGAGGAAGGAGAAGACAACATCAGTAATCAGAATAAGGAATGTTACACTTCAACTGGTCTTACCTAACACTAAAATAAAACGTAATAAGTGACAAAACATTGAAAGACACTTACGGACTGATTTTTCGCCATTTTTTCACATGGATGAGGAAGGAAAAGACAAATCAGTAATCAGAATAAGGCAAGTTACACTTCAACTGGTCTTACCTAAATCTAAACAAAAACATAATGAGTGAAAATACAAAGAAAGACACTTACAGACTTATTTTTCACCATTTTTTTACATGGATGAGGAAGAAAAAGACAACATCAGTAATCAGAATAAGGCAAGTTATACTTCAACTGGTCTTACCTAACACTAAACAAAACATAATGAGTGAAAAAACAAAGAAAGACACTTACAGGCTGATATTTCGCCATTTTTTCATATAGATGAGGAAGGAAAAGACATCAGTAATCAGAATAAGGGAAGTTATGCTTCAACTGGTCTTACCTAACCTAAACAAAACATACTGAGTGAAAAACAAAGAAAGACACTTACGACCTGATTTTTCGCCATGTTTTCACATGGATGAGAAAGGAAAAGACAACATCAGTAATCAGAATAAGGCAAGTTATGCTTCAACTGGTCTTACCAAACTCTAAACAAAAACATAATGAGTGAAAAAACAAAGATAGACACTTTCCGGTTGATTTTTCGCCATTTCTTCACATGGACGAGAAAGGAAAAGACAACATCAGTAATCAGAATGAGGGAAGTTATACTTCAACTGGTCTTAGCTAACCTTTAACAAAAACCAAATGAGTGAAAACTTAAAGAAAAACACTTACCGCCTGATATTTCGCCATTTTTTCACATGAATGAGAAAGGAACAGACTAAATCAGTAATCAGGATTAGGCAACTTATACTTCAACTGGTCTTACCTAACTCTAAACAAAAACATATTAAGTGAAAAAACAAAGAAAGACACTTACGGACTGAATTTTTCGCCATTTTTGACATGGATGAGGAAGGAAAAGACTAAATCAGTAATAAGAATAACGTAAGTTATACTTCAACTGGTCTTACTAACTCTAAACAAAAACATAATAAGTGACAAAACAAAGAAACACACTTACCGACTGATTTTTCGCCATTTTTTCACATGGATGAGGAAGGGAAAAGACAACATCAGCAATCAGAATAAGACAAGTTATACTTCAACTGGTTTAACCTAACTCTTAACAAAAACATAATGAGTGAAAAAACAAAGAAAGACACCTACTGGCTGGTTGGTCGCCTGTTTTCACATGAATGAGGAAGGAAAAGACAACAGCAGTAATCAGAATAAGGGAAGTTATGCTTCAACTGGTCTACCTAACACTAAACAAAACATAATAAGTGACAAACATTGAAAGACACTTATGGACTAATTTTTCGCCATTTTTTTACATGGATGAGGAAGGAAAAGACAACATCAGCAATCAGAATAAGGCAAGTTATACTTCAACTGGTCTTACCTAACTCTTAACAAAAACATAATGAGTGAAAAAACAAAGAAAGACACTTACTGGCTGATTTTTCGCCATTTTTTCACATAGATGAGGAAGGAAAAGACAACATCAGTAATCAGAATAAGGAAAGTTATGCTTCAACTGGTCTTACCTAACACTAAACAAAAACATAATGAGTGAGAAAACAAAGAAAGACTTACGGACTGATTTTTCGCCATTTTTTCACATGGATGAGGAAGGAAAGACAACATCAGTAATCAGAATAAGGCAAGTTATACTTCAACTGGTCTTACCTAACTCTTAACAAAAACATAATGAGTGAAAAAAAAAGAAAGACACTACTGGCTGGTTGGTCGCCTTTTTTCACATAGATGAGGAAGGAAAAGACAACATCAGTAATCAGAATAAGGAAGTTATGCTTCAACTGGTCTTACCTAACACTAAACAAAACATAATGAGTGACAAAACATTGAAAGACACTTACGGACTGAATTTTCGCCATTTTTTCACATGGATGAGGAAGGAAAAGACAACATCAGCAATCAGAATAAGGCAAGTTATACTTCAACTGGTCTTACCTAACTCTTAAACAAAAACATAATGAGTGAAAAAACAAAGAAAGACACTTACTGGCTGATTTTTCGCCATTTTTTCACATAGATGAGGAAGGAAAAGACAACATCAGTAATCAGAATAAAGGGAAGTTATGCTTCAACTGGTCTTACCTAACCCTAAACAAAACATAATGAGTGAAAAAACAAAGAAAGACACTTACGACCTGATTTTTCGCCATTTTTTCACATGGATGAGAAGGAAAAGACAACATCAGTAATCAGAATAAGGCAAGTTATGCTTCAACTGGTCTTACCAACTCTTAACAAAAACATAATGAGTGAAAAAAAAAAAAGAAAGACACCTACTGGCTGGTTGGTCGCCTTTTTTCACATAGATAAGGAAGGAAAAGACAACATCAGTAATCAGAATAAGGGAAGTTATACTTAACTGGTCTTACCTAACACTAACAAAAACGTAATGAGTGAACAAAAAATTGAAAGACACTTACGGACTGAATTTCGCCATTTTTTCACATGGATGAGGAAGGAAAGACAAAATCAGCAATCAGAATAGGCAAGTTATACTTCAACTGGTCTTACCTAACTCTTAACAAAAACATAATGAGTGAAAAAACAAAGAAAGACACTTACTGGCTGATTTTTCGCCATTTTTTCACATAAATGAGGAAGGAAAAGACAACATCAGTAATCAGAATAAAGGGAAGTTATGCTTCAACTTGTCGTACCTAACACTAAACAAAACATAATGAGTGACAACAAAGAAAAACACTTACTGGCTGGTTGGTCGCCTTTTTTTCACATGGATAAGAAAGGAAAAGACAACATCAGTAATCAGAAAAAGGCAAGTTATACTTCAAAAGTCTTACCTAACTCTTAACAAAAACATAATGAGTGAAAAAACAAAGAAAGACACTTACTGGCTGATTTTTCGCCATTTTTTCACATAGATGAGAAAGGAAAAGACAACATCAGTAATCAGAATAAGGCAAGTTATACTTCAACTGGTCTTACCTAACTCTTAAAAAAACATAATGAGTGAAAAAACATAGAAAGACACCTACTGGCTGATTTTTCGCCATTTTTTCACATAGATGAGGAAGGAAAAGACAACATCAGTAATCAGAATAAGCAAAGTTATGCTTCAACTGGTCTTACCTAAGCCTAAACAAAACATAATGAGTGGGAAAACAAAGAAAGAGACTTACGGACTGATTTTTCGCCATTTTTTCACGTGGATGAGGAAGGAAAAGACAACATCAGTAATCAGAATAAGGGAAGTTATACTTCAACTGGTCTTACCTAACTCTCACAAAAACATAATGAGTGAAAAAACAAAGAAAGACACTTACTGGCTAATTTGTCGCCATTTTTTCACATAGATGAGGAAGGAAAAGACAACATCATCAGATTAAGGCAAGTTATACTTCAACTGGTCTTACCTAAATCTTAACAAAACATAATGAGTAAAAAAAAAAAAGAAAGACAGTTTCTGGCTGATTTTTCGCCATTTTTTCACATAGATGAGGAAGGAAAAGACAACATCGGCAATCAGTAAGGCAAGTTATGCTTCAACTGGTCTGACCTAACACTAAACAAAACATAATGATTAAAAAAACAAAGAAAGACACTTACGGGCTGATTTTTCGCCATTTTTTCACATAGATAAGGAAGGAAAAGACAATATTATCAGATTAAGGCAAGTTATACTTCAACTGGTCTTACCTAACTCTTAACAAAAACATAATGATTGAAAAAACAAAGAAAGACACTTACGGGCTGATTTTTCGCCATTTTTTCAGATAGATGAGGAAGGAAAGACAACATCAGTAATCAGAATAAGGCAAGTTATACTTCAACTGGTCTTACCTAACTCTTAACAAAAAGATAATGAGTGAAAAAACAAAGAAAGACACTTACTGGCTAATTTGTCGCCATTTTTCACATAGATAAGAAGGAAAAGACAACATCATCAGATTAAGGCAAGTTATAGTTCAACTGGTCTTATCTAACTCTTACAAAAACATAATGAGTGAAAAAACAAAGACAGACACTTACTGGCTGATTTTTCGCCATTTTTTCAGATGGATGAGGGAGGAAAAGACAACATCAGTAATCAGAATAAGGCAAGTTATGCTTCAACTGGTCTTACCTAACACTAAACAAAACATAATGAGTGAGAAAACAAAGAAAGAGACTTACGGACTGATTTTTCGCCATTTTTTCACATGGAAGAGAAAGGAAAAGACAACATCAGTAATCAGAATAAGGCAAGTTATGCTTTAACTGGTCTTACCTAACACTAAACAAAATATAATGAGTGAGAAAACAAAGAAAGAGACTTACGGACTGATTTTTCGCCATTTTTTCAAATGGAAGAGAAAGGAAAAGACAACATCAGTAATCAGAATAAGGCAAGTTATACTTCAACTGGTCTTACCTAACTCTTACAAAAACATAATGAGTAAAAAAACAAAGAAAGACACTTACTGGCTGATTTTTCGCCATTTTTCACATAGATGAGGAAGGAAAAGACAACATCAGTAATCAGAATAAGGCAAGTTATACTTTAACTGGTCTTACCTAACTCTTAACAAAAACATAATGAGTAAAAAAACAAAGAAAGACACTAACTGGCTGATTTTTCGCGATTTTTTCACATAGATGAGGAAGAAAAAGACAACATCAGTAATCAGAATAAGGCAAGTTTCACTTAAACTGGTCTTACCTAACTCTTAACAAAAACATAATGAGTGAAAAAAACAAAGAAAGACACTTACTGGCTAATTTTTGTCGCCATTTTTTCACATAGATGAGGAAGGAAAAGACAACATCAGTAATCAGAATAAGGCAAGTTATACTTTAACTGGTCTTACCTAACTCTTAACAAAAAGATAATGAGTGAAAAAACATAGAAAGACACTTACGGGCTAATTTGTCGCCATTTTTTCACATAGATAAGGAAGGAAAAGACAACATCATCAGATTAAGGCAAGTTATAGTTCAACTGGTCTTACCTAACTCTTACAAAAACATAATGAGTGAAAAAACAAAGACAGACACTTACTGGCTGATTTTTCGCCATTTTTTCAGATGGATGAGAAGGAAAAGACAACATCAGTAATCAGAATAAGGCAAGTTATGCTTCAACTGGTCTTACCTAACACTAAACAAAACATAATGAGTGAGAAAACAAAGAAAGAGACTTACGGACTGATTTTTCGCCATTTTTTCACATGGAAGAGAAGGAAAAGACAACATCAGTAATCAGAATAAGGCAAGTTATACTTTAACGGTCTTACCTAACTCTTAACAAAAACATAATGAGTAAAAAAACAAAGAAAGACACTAACTGGCTGATTTTTCGCCATTTTTTCACATAGATGAGAAAGAAAAGACAACATCAGTAATCAGAATAAGGCAAGTTATACTTAAACTGGTCTTACCTAACTGTTACAAAAACATAATGAGTGAAAAAAACAAAGAAAGACACTTACTGGCTAATTTGTCGCCATTTTTTCACATAGATAAGAAGGAAAAGACAATATCGTCAGAATTAAGGCAAGTTATACTTCAACTGGTCTTACCTAACTCTTAACAAAAACATAATGATTGAAAAAACAAAGAAAGACACTTACGGGCTGAATTTTCGCCATTTTTTCACATAGATGAGGAAGGAAAAGACAACATCAGTAATCAGAATAAGGCAAGGTATACTTAACTGGTCTTACCTACTCTTAACAAAAAGATAATGAGTGAAAAAACAAAGAAAGACACTTACTGGCTAATTTGTCGCCATTTTTTCACATAGATAAGGAAGGAAAAGACAACATCATCAGATTAAGGCAAGTTATACTTCAACTGGTCTTACCTAACTCTTACAAAAACATAATGAGTGAAAAAACAAAGACAGACACTTACTGGCTGATTTTTCGCCATTTTTTCAGATGGATGAGGAAGGAAAAGACAACATCAGTAATCAGAATAAGGCAAGTTATACTTCAACTGGTCTTACTTAACTCTTAACAAAAACATAAGAGTGAAAAACAAAAGAAAGACACTTACTGGCTTATTTCCGCCATTTTTTTACATAGATGAGGAAGGAAAAGACAACATCAGTAATCAGAATCAGGCAAGTTATACTTCAACTGGTCTTACCTAACTCTTAACAAAAACATAATGATTGAAAAAACAAACAAAGACACTTACTGGCTGATTTTTCGCCATTTTTCACATAGATGAGAAGGAAAAGACAACATCAGTAATCAGAATAAGGCAAGTTATACTTCAACTGGTCTTACCTAACTCTTAACAAAAAGATAATGAGTGAAAAAACAAAGAAAGACACTTACTGGCTAATTTGTCGCCATTTTTTCACATAGATAAGGAAGGAAAAGACAACATCATCAGATTAAGGCAAGTTATAGTTCAACTGGTCTTACCTAACTCTTACAAAAACATAATGAGTGAAAAAACAAAGACAGACACTTACTGGCTGATTTTTGGCCATTTTTTCAGATGGATGAGGAAGGAAAAGACAACATCAGTAATCAGAATAAGGCAAGTTATACTTCAACTGGTCTTACTTAACTCTTAACAAAAAAATAAGGAGTGAAAAACCAAAGAAAGACACTTACTGGCTTATTTTCGCCATTTTTTTACATAGATGAGGAAGGAAAAGACAACATCAGTAATCAGAATAAGGCAAGTTATACTTCAACTGGTCTTACCTAACTCTTAACAAAAAACATAATGAGTGAAAAAACAAAGAAAGACACTTACTGGCTAATTTGTCGCCATTTTTTCACATAGATGAGGAAGGAAAAGACAACATCATCATTTTAAGGCAAGTTATACTTCAACTGGTCTTACCTAACTCTTAACAAAAACATAATGAGTAAAAAAACAAAGAAAGACAGTTACTGGCTGATTTTTCGCCATTTTTTCACATAGATGAGGAAGGAAAAGACAACATCAGTAATCAGAATAAGGAACGTTATGCTTCAACTGGTCTTACCTAACACTGGAGAGCTATAATATCATCCGCAGAGATAGAACAGAGACAGAACATGGCGGCGTGTTGCGTGTATATCAAGAATACGATAAAATTTTACAGTTTTAGAGGATTTAAATGACCCTTCTTTCGAGGCGTTATGGATTCAAATTAGCCTACTCGTCTCCAAGGGGCTACAGCTCTATTATTCTTGGAACGCTATATCACCCGCCAAGCGCTAATGACTCTGCTCTGCTAGAGTATTTGGAGAGGTGTTTGTCATCTATCGAATTACAGTTTTCCAACTGCGGCCTTTGTTTAGTGGGAGATTTTAACAGGCTACAAACCACGCGCCTTAGAAACAACTACAGTTTAAAGCAAATAGTGAATTTCCCGACGCGAGGAGAAAGAACGCTCGACCTAGTTCTCACCAACCTTCAAGACTACTACGAAACCCAACCCAACGCCTCCACTTGGCCTTTCGGACCACATGTCCATAGAAGTTCAACCGAAGGTGAGGATAAAGTCCAACAGCTCTACAACCACCATAAGGTCGAGGATATGCGTCCTAGCAAGCGCCTAGCAATGCGCACTTATCTAGAATTAGTGGATTTGGACACTATACTCAACTCTACAGACAGTTGTGAAGTCAAAACCTCGCTCTTGGAGCAAATCATCAGAACTGGTCTTAACCATGTCATGCCTATGCGCACGCGCAAGGTTCATTCAACCGAACCACCTTGGATAACATCAATTTTGAAGAACCTGATACAAAAGCGGCAGAAAGCCTTATCGCGTGGTGACGACCAAATGTTTCGTGTGCTGAGAAATCGCGTTAACCGCGAGCGAAAGATGTGCCGCGCCAAGTACTACCAAGCCAAGGTGGAACATCTGAAGAAATGCAAACCATCTGAGTGGTGGAAGGAAGTAAAAAAGCTTAGCGGGTGTTCCCTTGCCTCCACGGCGCAAAGTGATATTTTGAAGTCGCTACAACATCTACATGAGGGTATTGACCAAATCGGTCTAGCAAACATGGTCAATGAGGCTTTTCTATTGCCAATGCACTGCTTCACGCCGCTACCTGCTGTTTTTCCGTGTACTTCTTCCAGTAATTCCCCTGAGAATCCCCTTGTTGTGTCGGTTGAGTCAGTTCGCAACAAACTATCCAAGTTGAACCCATGCAAAGCTAACGGTCCAGATAACATTCCAGGATGGCTGTTAAAGGAAAACGCAGACATTCTAGCTGGTCCGGTATCAGACATCCTGAACTGCTCGTACCGTGAAGGACGCCTGCCATCGTCGTGGAAAGACGCAGATGTAGTCCTGTGCCTAAGCAAAAGCCCGTCCGAGAAGTAAACAAACATTTACGCCCTATCTCACTGACTCCCATTTTGTCCAAGGTGTCTGAAGATTATGTGGTTGACGCTTACGTCAAACCTGCTGTGCTGGAGAGGATTGATCCTCAACAATTTGGGACCGTACCTAAATCGTCTACTACGCATGCGCTTATTAGTATGTTGCACTCCTGGCTGGAATCGACTGACGGAAATGGAGCTACTACGAGAGTCATGCTGTTTGACTTTCGCAAAGCCTTTGACTTAATTGATCACCATGTCTTAGCCCAAAAGCTCTCCGCGTATGACTTTCCGAAACCGATCATGTGCTGGATATTGGATTTTCTAACGAATAGAAGGCAGAGGGTGAAATTGAGTCGTGATTGTGTATCGGAATGGCGTGCTGTACCGGCAGGAGTTCCTCAGGGGACGAAACTCGCCCCTGGTTATTTCTAATAATGATTAATGACTTGAGTGTGGCAGAAACGAGCATGTGGAAGTATGTAGACGATATTACCCTCGCCGAGTGCGTGGAAAAGAACGGAGCCAGCTCCTTGCAGTTGCGTGTTGACGAACTTGTTTCGAAGTCTCAAGCTGATGGTTTTCAGTTGAATGAATCGAAGTGCAAGGAACTCAGAATATCATTCTCAAAGTCAGAGAATACTTTAGAGCCTGTCGCTATCAACGATACGAACATTGAGGTTGTTCCATCCGCTAAATTACTAGGTGTTATGATATCTAATGATTTGAAGTGGAATGCACATGTAGAAATGATATGTAAGAAAGTCTCAGCGCGTCTCTACTTTCTTAGGCAATTAAATCGCGCGAAAGTGCCGACTAACGACCTTCTATGTTTCTACACCACCTGCATTCGCCCAGTTGTAGAATACGCGTGTCCAGTCTTTCATACTGCTCTACCGCAATATCTCTCCGAGGAGTTAGAACGCCTGCAGAAGCGAGCACTGCGCATAATAAGCAATAATGAGCTATCTTATAGACAGGCTTTAGAAGTGTTTAATATACCTACCTTGTATGACAGGAGAGAGGCAATTGGAAATTTAATGTTTCCAAGAGATAAGTAATAACAATAATCACAAGCTTTATTCACTACTTCCACCACCTTACCTCGGCACTGTGCGAACACGGAAAAATCGCAATTTCCAAGTCCCACGTTTTAAGACCAATCGTTTTAGAGACAGTTTTGTTATAAGCCATTGTCGAATAGCGCGTCCTTTTATCAGTTTATCTTTTTAGTTGTATCTTAATTGTAATTTAGTGGTTACATAATGATAAGTTTTATTTTTGTCAAATTCTTACAATTTAATCTTCTTAATCACCAACATATATAGTTGTTAATTTACTTTTTACAACTGTAAAAATTATCGTAATTCAGCTCTCGGGCTGCAAGGGTATTTTAAATAAACTATCTATCTAACTATCTAACAAAACATAATGAGGGAGAAAACCAAGAAAGAGACTTACGGACTGATTTTTTCGCCATTTTTTCACATGGAAGAGGAAGGAAAAGACACAATCAGTAATCAGAATAAGGCATGTTATACTTCAACTAGTCTTACCTAACTCTTAACAAAAACATGGATGACTGAAAAAACAAAGAAGTGACCTTACTGGGCTGATTTTTCGGCATTTTTTCACATAGATGAGGAAGGAAAAGACAACATCAGTAATCAGAATAAGGTGAAGTTATGCTTCAACTGGTCTTACTTAACTTCTTAACAAAAACATAATGAGTGAAAAAACAAAGAAAGACACTTACTGGCTGATTTTTCGCCATTTTTTCACATAGATGAGGAAGGAAAAGACACATCAGTAATCAGAGGATAAGGGAAGTTATACTTCAACTGGTCTTACCTAACTCTAAACAAAAACATAATAAGTGACAAAAGAAAGAAAGACACTTACGGACTGATTTTGCGCCATCTTTTCACATGGATGAGGAAGGAAAAGACAACATTAGTAATCAGAATAAGGCAAGTTATCCTTCAAGTGGTCTTACCTAAGTCTTACCAAAAAATAATGAGTGAAAAAACAAAGAAGACACTTACTTGGCTGATTTTTCGCCATTTTTTCACATAGATGAGGAAGGAAAAGACAACATCAATAATCAGAATAAGGGAAGTTATGCTTCAACTGGTCTTACCTAACACTAAACAAAACATAATGAGTGAAAATACAAAGAAGGACGCTTACGACTGCTTAATCTAAATTGTCAGGGCGCACATTTAAACATAATGTGTGAAAAAAAGTGTAAATAAGTGTGAAACGAGAGTACGGTTAGAAATGGAAAAGAAAGGAAGGACAAATTAACTCTTAACAAAAACATAATGAGTGAAAAAACAAAGAAAGACACTTACTGGCTGATTTTTCGCCATTTTTTTACATAGATGAGGAAGGAAAAGACAACATCAGTAATCAGGATAAGGCAAGTTATACTTCAACTGGTCTTACCTAACTCTAAACAAAAAACATAATAAGTGAAAAAACAAAGAAAAGACGCTTATGGACTGATTTTTCGCCATTTTTTCACATGGATGAGGAAGGAAAAGACAACATCAGTAATCAGAATAAGGCAAATTATACTTCAACTGGTCTTACCTAACTCTTAAAAAAAACATAATGAGTGAACAAAAAAAGAAAGACACTTACTGGCTGATTTTTCGTCATTTATTCACATAGATGAGGAAGGAAAAGACAACATCAGTTATCAGAATAAGGGAAGTTATACCTCAACTGGTCTTACCTAACACTAAACAAAACATAAAGAGTGACAAAACAAAGAAAGAGACTTACGGACTGATTTTTCGCCTTTTTTTCACATAGATGAGGAAGGAAAAGACAACATCAGTAATCAGATTAAGGCAAGTTATATTTCAACTAGTCTTATTTAACTCTTAACAAAAAACATAATGAGTGAAAAAACAAAGAAAGACACTTACTAGCTGATTTTCGCCATTTTTTCAGATGGATGAGAAAGGAAAAGACAACATCATCAGATTAAGGCAAGTTATACTTCAAATGGTCTTACCTAACTCTTAACAAAAACATAATGAGTGAAAAAAAAACAAACCAAGACACTTACTGGCTTATTGTTCGCCATTTTTTCACATAGATGAGGAAGGAAAAGACAACATCAGTAATCAGAATAAGGCAAGTTATACTTCAAACTGGTCTTACCTAACTCTTAACAAAAAAAACATGATGAGTCAAAAAACAAAGAAAGACACTTACTGGCTGATTTTTCGCCATTTTTTCACATAGATGAGGTAGGAAAAGACAACATCAGTAATCAGAAAAAGGCAAGTTATACTTCAACTGGTCTTATCTAACTCTTAAAAAAACATAATGATTGAAAAAACAAAAGAAAGACACTTACTGGCTGATTTTTCGCCATTTTTTCAGATGGATGAGGAAGGAAAAGACAACATCAGTAATCACAATAAGGCAAGTTATACTTCAACTGGTCTTACTTAACTCTTAACAAAAACATAATGAGTGAAAAAACAAAGAAGACACTTACTGGCTGATTTTTTCGGCATTTTTTCACATAGATGAGGAAGGAAAAAGACAACATCAGTAATTAGAATAAGGCAAGTTATACTTCAACTGGTCTTACCTCACTCTTAAAAAAAACATAATGAGTAAAAAACAAAGAAAGACACTTACTGGCTGATTTTTGGCCATTTTTTCACATAGATGAGGAAGGAAAAGACAACATCAGTAATCAGCAGAAGGCAAGTTATACTTCAACTGGTCTTACCTAACTCTAAAACAAAAACATAGTAAGTGACAAAACAAAGGAGACACTTACTGGCTGATTTTTGGCCATTTTTTCACATAGATGAGGAAGGAAAAGACAACATCAGTAATCACAATAAGGCAATTATACTTCAACTGGTCTTACCTAACTCTTAACAAAAACATAATGAGTGAAAAAACAAAGAAAACAACTTACTGGCTGATTTTTCGCCATTTTTCAGATGGATGAGGAAGGAAAAGACAACATCAGTAATCATAATAAGGCAAGTTATACTTCAACTAGTCTTACCTAACTCTTAACAAAAACATGATGACTGAAAAAACAAAGAAAGACACTTACTGGCTGATTTTTCGGCATTTTTTCCACATAGATGAGGAAGGAAAAGGACAACATCAGTAATCAGAATAAGGGAAGTTATGCTTCAACTGGTCTTACTTAACTCTTAACAAAAACATAATGAGTGAAAAAACAAAGAAGGACACTTACTGGCTGATTTTTCGCCATTTTTCACATAGATGAGGAAGGAAAAGACAACATCAGTAATCAGAATAAGGGAAGTTATGCTTCAACTGGTCTTACTTAACTCTTAACAAAAACATAATGAGTGAAAAAACAAAGAAAGACACTTACTGGCTGATTTTTCGCCATTTTTTTACATAGATGAGGAAGGAAAAGACAACATCAGTAATCAGGATAAGGCAAGTTATACTTCAACTGGTCTTACCTAATTCTAAACAAAAACATAATAAGTGACAAAACAAAGAAAGACACTTACGGACTGATTTTGCGCCATTTTTTCACATGGATGAGGAAGGAAAAGACAACATTAGTAATCAGAATAAGGCAAGTTATCCTTCAAGTGGTCTTACCTAAGTCTTGCCAAAAAAATAATGAGTGAAAAAACAGAAGAAAGACACTTACTGGCTGATTTTTCGCCATTTTTTCACATAGATGAGGAAGGAAAAGACAACATCAATAATCAGAATAAGGGAAGTTATGCTTCAACTGGTCTTACCTACACTAAACAAAACATAATGAGTGAAAAATACAAAGAAAGACGCTTACTACTGCTTAATCTAAATTTGTTTAGGCGCACATTTAAACATAATGTGTTGAAAAAAGTGTAAAATAAGTGTGAAACGAGAGTACGTTAGAAATGGAAAAGAAAGGAAGGGACAAAGTCAGTTATTAGAATAGGGCACGTTAATTATGCTTCATGTTGTCTTATGTATCTGTAAGAGAACACTTGGGATAGATCAATCACCACACTTTTACAAGGATTAATTAGAAATTTCAGTAAACAGGAGCGCATTTGAAAGCCATGAACATAAAGAATTAAAAAAACAAAGACACTTAGAGGCTGATTTTGTCATATTTTCACTTGGAAAAGAAAGAGAAAGGACATAGTAATTAGAATGGCCAAGTTATGCTTCATGTTGTCTCGTGTACCGCAAACAAACACTTTGGGAGAGATCAATGATTACACATTTTCAAGGATTAAAAAAAGAAATTTCGATATACAGGAGCGCATTTAAAGCCATGGACATAATAATGAAAACGCAAAGACACTTATAACCCCTGTTTGTTTTTGGTTTTGTTTTTGTTTTGTTTTTTTTTTCATTTTCCACATAGAAAGAAAGGACAGGACATAGTCAGTAATCAGAAAGGGCCAAGTTATGCTTCATTTTGTCGTATGCATCTGTAAACAAAGCGGACTTTGGGAAAGATCAATCATCTCACATCTTTAACGATTACTTAATGTGATAACATGCCATCAGTTTTTCCACAGAAATGTTTCCTTTTTTCTCAGTTTATTTCAAGATGGTCTGATTTTCCCCCATTTTTCGCATGGAAGAGAAATTTAAGGATATAGCCAGTAATTAGAATAGGCCAAGTTATCCTTCATGTTATCTTATTTATCTGTCAGCAAAGACTTTGGAGAGATCAATCACCACACATTTACATGGATTACTTAACCTGTTTAACTTTCTACCAGTTCTTCAATAGAATGTTATGTTCTGTACGCATTTTAAAATACATGAATATAGCGAACACAGAAGGAAAGTCGCTAATCGACTGATTATCACTCCATTTTCCACATGAATGAGAAAGGAAAAGACAAAATCAGGGATGAGAATATGGAATGGCTGCAGCACGCGTTGGGGAAGAGGTCTTCAACGAGTACTACGGCGAAGCCGCCCCAGCGGGGGGGGGAAACATCGGCCTGCCTGCCCAAACGGAAAGGAGGCTGGACTTAGAAGCCGAAGTGAAGCAACATATGAAACCAATCCGCGCGGCTGAAGAGGAGTTTTTACCACTTCCTCCGCTGAAAGAGGTTTCTCTTCCTCCACCTCCTAAGGAAGGTCTCCGTGCTGAATCAAACAAACTGCGAACATTCAGCTCAATTATCACAAAAATGGAAAGAGGTTTCTCTTCCTCCACCTCCTAAGGAAGTCTCCGTGCTGAATCAAACAAACTGCGAACATTCAGCTCAATTATCACAAAAATGGAGAAACTATGGAGAACAGATAGTAAGATCAAAGAAATCGAAACGTTTTGGACAAACTTATTGGGAACTTATAGAGGAAGGAACGAAATTTTCGGAAAAACAAAAAAAAAAAAGGCGCGCCCGTCCAAGCCCATTAATACTTCCATCAGAGATCACAAGCAACCACTTGCTTTGTGAACCCATCCTAAAAGTGTAATAAAAAACAACATTAAAGAACGGGAAGAAATGGGTTGGGATGCGATTAACCAAGTTATTAGTGAAGCCTCAGTGTGTGACAAAATGAATCAAATTACAAGAATATTAGTTTCAAGCAAATATAGATACTGTAGCTTTAATGGACTTTGTGACTTATGCCCCAAAAAAGGCGACAAAAAACATTATATTGAACCACTTGGTTTGTCCCTGAAGATTAGGAAGAAGAATTCTTGAAATTCTGTTATTCTGTTGAATGCAGAAAGGTTTTCCGAGACTTGAGAGAACTCAAATATTTTTTTTGTGAAGCGGCGCCCGCGGTGCTATACAAAGCTGGTTTTTGTTATCCCACAGCTTTTACATGTCGCCGCTACAATTTTTCTTTCATTTTTTTGTTATTTTATTGTGCCCCGAACGTTGGGTGTTTTCTTCCTTCCTTCACACAGTAAAGATCCTCCATGATCTTTCAAGGTTTGGTTTATGTTTAAATTTAAATCTTTGTTTGATGTTTCAACCGAAAAGAATTATCATAAGTGACAGGAACTTTGTTGGGGTGGGGTTCCCTTTTGAATGAGTCATTAAATTACATCATTATTTTTTTTAAGCCTAAAAAAACCTTTGTTTCAATGCACATTCCTGAAGGCTTAAATTTTTTCAAGCCCAAAGGTATGTTAGCCTTCAAGAATGTAAACAATTCTGCAAAGATAATTTGTTGGCGTAATCTTTGCTTTTTTCAACATCTTTCATCGCTTCAACAAATTCAAAAGGTGATTTGTTCTACCTCCCTTTGCCAAACAGGCGTTGAAAGCACTCTGAAAAAACAGATAATAACATGGAACAGAGCAATCATTCTGTCCCATAATATTTACATTAGACGTGTTCAATTTGGGGTTTTGAAGAAACTTATATAGAATTTCACGTTTCTTTCTTCAAAACTTAGTTCAAAGCTGCGCTCGCCGCGAGTTTTTTTGAACTCCTCGCGAACCTCTTCCCTTAAGTTTTTAAGAGCTGGTGGCGCCGGAGGAGGCTGCTTCTTTTTTGGCGAATTTTACACGCAAAACTTCTTTCGTTTGGTCATACCTCTACATTTCATGTGTTGCGTGTTTAAACTCAATATCCGTAACCCGATTATCATCAAGGGCTTTGGAAACAAAGGAATTTATTGTATCATGTTTCAAGCATTTTGTTAACACCTGACAAAACGGTGGAAAACCCACCGCAAACACCTCCCACAACACGGAGAGGAACAATGACCACAAATCCAACGCCCGCCAGTCCAGAGGCGACAGCTCCAGAAGACAGAGCTGTTGTTGCAACCCCAAAATAGGCAACAGCATAGCAGCAGGCTTTTTTAGTGCAACTCTGTAGTGCTCCGACTCATCGGAAATTTTTTTTTCAATTTTGCTGAGCTCAGTCAGCTGGAAAGTTTCGGCATTGGGAAGATTGGGGTATAACGGCGTATACTGCTGTTCTGCAGCGCTTTTTTAATGAGTGAAAATACAGAGAAAGACCTTACGGCCTCATTTTTCGCCATTTTTTTACATAGATGAGGAAGGGAAAGACAACATCAGTAATCAGAATAAGGCAATTTCTACTTCAACTGGTCTTAGCTAACTCTTAACAAAAACAAAATGAGTGAAAAACCAAAGAAAAACACTTAACGTCTGATATTTCGCCATTTTTTCACAGGAATGAGGAAGGAACAGACTAAATCAGTAATCAGGATAAGGCAAGTTATACTTCAACTGGTCTTACCTAACTCTAAACAAAAATAATAAGTGAAAAAACAAAGAAAGACGCTTATGGACTGATTTTTCGCCATTTTTTCACATGGATGACGAAGAAAAAGACAACATCAGTAATCAGAATAAGGCAAATTATACTTCAACTGGTCTTACCTAACTCTTAAAAAAAACATAATGAGTGAACAAAAAAAGAAAGACACTTACTGGCTGATTTTTCGTCATTTATTCACATAGATGAGGAAGGAAAAGACAACATCAGTAATCAGAATAAGGGAAGTTATACCTCAACTGGTCTTACCTAACACTAAACAAAACATAAAGAGTGACAAAACAAAGAAAGAGACTTACGGACTGATTTTTCTCCTTTTTTTTCACATAGATGAGGAAGGAAAAGACAAATCAGTAATCAGATTAAGGCAAGTTATATTTCAACTAGTCTTATTTAACTCTTAACAAAAACATAATGAGTGAAAAAACAAAGAAAGACACTTACTAGCTGATTTTTCGCCATTTTTTCAGATGGATGAGAAAGGAAAAGACAACATCATCAGATTAAGGCAAGTTATACTTCAACTGGTCTTACCTAACTCTTAAAAAAACATAATGAGTGAAAAAACAAACCAAGACACTTACTGGCTTATTGTTCGCCATTTTTTCACATAGATGAGGAAGGAAAAGACAACATCAGTAATCAGAATAAGGGAAGTTATGCTTCAACTGGTCTTACTTAACTCTTAACAAAAACATAATGAGTGAAAAAACAAAGAAAGACACTTACTGGCTGATTTTTCGCCATTTTTTCACATAGATGAGGAAGGAAAAGACAACATCAGTAATCAGGATAAGGCAAGTTATACTTCAACTGGTCTTACCTAACTCTAAACAAAAACATAATAAGTGAGAAAACAAAGAAAGACACTTAAGGACTGATTTTTGCGCCATTTTTTCACATGGATGAGGAAGGAAAAGACAACATTAGTAATCAGAATAAGGCAAGTTATCCTTCAAGTGGTCTTACCTAAGTCTTACAAAAAAATAATGAGTGAAAAAACAAAGAAAGACACTTACTGGCTGATTTTTCGCCATTTTTTCACATAGATGAGGAAGGAAAAGACAACATCAGTAATCAGAATAAGGCAAGTTATACTTCAACTGGTCTTACCTAATCTTAACAAAAACATGATGAGTCAAAAAACAAAGAAAGACACTTACTGGCTGATTTTTCGCCATTTTTTCACATAGATGAGGTAGGAAAAGACAACATCAGTAATCAGAATAAGGCAAGTTATACTTCAACTGGTCTTATCTAACTCTTAAAAAAACATAATGATTGAAAAAACAAAGAAAGACACTTACTGGCTGATTTTTCGCCATTTTTTCAGATGGATGAGGAAGGAAAAGACAACATCAGTAATCACAATAAGGCAAGTTATACTTCAACTGGTCTTACTTAACTCTTAACAAAAACATGATGAGTGAAAAAACAAAGAAAGACACTTACTGGCTGATTTTTCCCCATTTTTTCAGATGGATGAGAAAGGAAAAGACAACATCAGTAATCAGAATAAGGGAAGTTATACTTCAACTGGTCTTACTTAACTCTTAACAAAAACATAATGAGTGAAAAAACAAAAGAAGACACTTACTGGCTGATTTTTCGGCATTTTTTCACATAGATGAGGAAGGAAAAGACAACATCAGTAATGAGAATAGGCAAGTTATACTTCAACTGGTCTTACCTCACTCTTAAAAAAAACATAATGAGTAAAAAACAAAGAAAGACACTTACTGGCTGATTTTTCGCCATTTTTTCACATAGATGAGGAAGGAAAAGACAACATCAGTAATCAGCAGAAGGAAGTTATACTTCACTGGTCTTACCTAACTCTAAACAAAAAACATAGTAAGTGACAAAACAAAGGAAGACACTTACTGGCTGATTTTTGGCCATTTTTTCACATAGATGAGGAAGGAAAAGACAACATCAGTAATCACAATAAGGCAATTATACTTCAACTGGTCTTACCTAACTCTTAACAAAAAATCAATGAGTGAAAAAACAAAGAAACAACTTACTGGCTGATTTTTCGCATTTTTTCAGATGGATGAGGAAGGAAAAGACAACATCAGTAATCATAATAAGGCAAGTTATACTTCAACTAGTCTTACCTAACTCTTAACAAAAACATGATGACTGAAAAAACAAAGAAAGACACTTACTGGCTGATTTTTCGGCATTTTTTCACATAGATGAGGAAGGAAAAGACAACATCAGTAATCAGAATAAGGAAGTTATGCTTCAACTGGTCTTACTTAACTCTTAACAAAAACATAATGAGTGAAAAAACAAAGAAAGACACTTACTGGCTGATTTTTCGCCATTTTTTCACATAGATGAGGAAGGAAAAGACAACATCAGTAATCAGGATAAGGCAAGTTATACTTCAACTGGTCTTACCTAACTCTAAACAAAAACATAATAAGTGACAAAACAAAGAAAGACACTTACGGACTGATTTTGCGCCATTTTTTCACATGGATGAGGAAGGAAAAGACAACATTAGTAATCAGAATAAGGCAAGTTATCCTTCAAGTGGCTTACCTAAGTCTTACCAAAAAAATAATGAGTGAAAAACAAAGAAAGACACTTACTGGCTGATTTTTCGCCATTTTTTCACATAGATGAGGAAGGAAAAGACAACATCAATAATCAGAATAAGGGAAGTTATGCTTCAACTGGTCTTACCTAACACTAAACAAAACATAATGAGTGAAAATACAAAGAAAGACGCTTACGACTGCTTAATCTAAATTGTTAGGCGCACATTTAAACATAATGTGTGAAAAAAGTGTAAAATAAGTGTGAAACGAGAGTACGTTAGAAATGGAAAAGAAAGGAAGGGACAAAGTCAGTTATTAGAATAGGGCACGTTAATTATGCTTCATGTTGTCTTATGTATCTGTAAAGAATCACTTTGGGATAGATCAATCACCACACTTTTACAAGGATTAATTAGAAATTTCAGTAAACAGGAGCGCATTTGAAAGCCATGAACATAAAGAATTAAAAACAAAGACACTTAGAGGCTGATTTTGTCATATTTTCACTTGGAAAAGAAAGAGAAAGGACATAGTAATTAGAATGGCCAAGTTATGCTTCATGTTGTCTCGTGTATCCGCAAACAAACACTTTGGGAGAGATCAATGATTACACATTTTCAAGGATTAAAAAAAGAAATTTCGATATACAGGAGCGCATTTAAAAGCCAGGACATAATGAATGAAAACGCAAAGACACTTATACCCCTGTTTGTTTTTGTTTTGTTTTTTTCATTTTCCACATAGAAAGAAAGGACAGGACATAGTCAGTAATCAGAAAGGGCCAAGTTATGCTTCATTTTGTCGTATGCATCTGTAAACAAAGCGGACTTTGGGAAAGATCAATCATCTCACATCTTTAACGATTACTTAATGTGTATAACATGCCATCAGTTTTTCCACAGAAATGTTTCCTTTTTTTCTCAGTTTATTTTAAGATGGTCTGATTTTCCCCCATTTTTCGCATGGAAGAGAAATTTAAGGATATAGCCAGTAATTAGAATAGGCCAAGTTATCCTTCATGTTATCTTATTTATCTGTCAGCAAAGACTTTGGGAGAGATCAATCACCACACATTTACATGGATTACTTAACCTGTTTAACTTTCTACCAGTTCTTCAATAGAAATGTTATGTTTTGTAGCGCATTTAAAATACATGAATATAGCGAACACAGAAGGAAAGTCGCTAATCGACTGATTATCACTCCATTTTCCACATGAATGAGAAAGGAAAAGACAAAATCAGGGATGAGAATATAGGACAAGGTACACTTTATTTGGTCTCGTCTACAATCATGGACATAAGTGTTGACACATTTGAGCAAAATAATCGCTTTTTCTTACAGCGTCCTTCCGTAATTGAAAGAACTTCTTTTTTTGTCAACAGTCAAACCCCTCTCCCCTTTTTTAATGTTGAACCGTGGATACTGGTACGTTGTTATAACATTGAAAAGGGGGAGGGGGTCGAAATGTGAGAACTGGAGATTGGAAAACTCACGCGTTTTTTAGGGGAGTGTCTCAACTACGTTTGTCCATGATGTCTAAATTATATTTTTCACAGTGAGGATCTTTCGAAGCATCATCATTGGCGCATCTACTCAGTATTACTTAGCATTATTGTTTAGTAACTATAAATTCCGTCGCGCAACAGTGGAGTACAATTATTACGTCACTTAGGTTAATCATTGGCGAGAATTATTTCACAAAATGGTGTTTGAGGAGCCATTGATAAAGAAAGGCGAAAATATATTTTGTTTTTTGTTTTTTTACGGAAATTCAGAGCGCAAAGAAGCAATACATTGTGAAAAATACAACATTTCCCTCGCATCATCTTTAAGAACAAGAAATAAAGTTTAAAAAGGACTAAACTTTACTTATACCCTGAATTTTTCGTACTTAATTGCCTCTGAGAATGTCACCACGACAAGCCAAAGGCAATGGAACAAAGTATAAACGCATCTGATAGAGAACGCAAGGAAAAACTAGTTTTGCTGTCGGAAACAAAGAAAAAAAGAGAGAAAAAAAATGTCTTTTTATACTTGCGAGTGAAGGTGCGCGACCGTAACCCTGTTCCAGTACACGTGGGATTTCACTAGCGGAACTTTTTGTCTGAACGAAAATTCCGCGCTTTGATTCCGTTCTCAATGTTACTCACATGGCTTACATTATTTTGAAACATAACTTTGGACGGTTCACATGATCGAGACATTACACTTCAATGGTTCACAACGGTTCACACCCCCAGTTAAAGAATATGAAAATATATAAAGGGCATTAGTTTCTAAAGAAACTGTGGTGCTGCGTCGGTGGGGGAGTGAAACACGAAAATTTGGTTTATCAACGGAGTTGATAATGTAAATTGACCACCGTACAGGGATTCGATTAGCTGACGTTTCGAGCGTTAGCCCTTCGTCGGAGCGAATCGAGGAATTGTGGGTTGTGTATGGTTTCATGTTTCAAGCATTTTGTTAACACCTGACAAAACGGTGGAAAACCCACCGCAAACACCTCCCACAACACGGAGAGGAACAATGACCACAAATCCAACGCCCGCCAGTCCAGAGGCGACAGCTCCAGAAGACAGAGCTGTTGTTGCAACCCCAAAATAGGCAACAGCATAGCAGCAGGCTTTTTTAGTGCAACTCTGTAGTGCTCCGACTCATCGGAAATTTTTTTTTCAATTTTGCTGAGCTCAGTCAGCTGGAAAGTTTCGGCATTGGGAAGATTGGGGTATAACGGCGTATACTGCTGTTCTGCAGCGCTTTTTTAATGAGTGAAAATACAGAGAAAGACCCTTACGGCCTCATTTTTCGCCATTTTTTTACATAGATGAGGAAGGGAAAGACAACATCAGTAATCAGAATAAGGCAATTTCTACTTCAACTGGTCTTAGCTAACTCTTAACAAAAACAAAATGAGTGAAAAACCAAAGAAAAACACTTAACGTCTGATATTTCGCCATTTTTTCACAGGAATGAGGAAGGAACAGACTAAATCAGTAATCAGGATAAGGCAAGTTATACTTCAACTGGTCTTACCTAACTCTAAACAAAAACATAATAAGTGAAAAAACAAAGAAAGACGCTTATGGACTGATTTTTCGCCATTTTTTCACATGGATGACGAAGAAAAAGACAACATCAGTAATCAGAATAAGGCAAATTATACTTCAACTGGTCTTACCTAACTCTTAAAAAAAACATAATGAGTGAACAAAAAAAGAAAGACACTTACTGGCTGATTTTTCGTCATTTATTCACATAGATGAGGAAGGAAAAGACAACATCAGTAATCAGAATAAGGGAAGTTATACCTCAACTGGTCTTACCTAACACTAAACAAAACATAAAGAGTGACAAAACAAAGAAAGAGACTTACGGACTGATTTTTCTCCTTTTTTTCACATAGATGAGGAAGGAAAAGACAACATCAGTAATCAGATTAAGGCAAGTTATATTTCAACTAGTCTTATTTAACTCTTAACAAAAACATAATGAGTGAAAAAACAAAGAAAGACACTTACTAGCTGATTTTTCGCCATTTTTTCAGATGGATGAGAAAGGAAAAGACAACATCATCAGATTAAGGCAAGTTATACTTCAACTGGTCTTACCTAACTCTTAACAAAAACATAATGAGTGAAAAAACAAACCAAGACACTTACTGGCTTATTGTTCGCCATTTTTTCACATAGATGAGGAAGGAAAAGACAACATCAGTAATCAGAATAAGGGAAGTTATGCTTCAACTGGTCTTACTTAACTCTTAACAAAAACATAATGAGTGAAAAAACAAAGAAAGACACTTACTGGCTGATTTTTCGCCATTTTTTCACATAGATGAGGAAGGAAAAGACAACATCAGTAATCAGGATAAGGCAAGTTATACTTCAACTGGTCTTACCTAACTCTAAACAAAAACATAATAAGTGAAAAACAAAGAAAGACACTTAAGGACTGATTTTGCGCCATTTTTTCACATGGATGAGGAAGGAAAAGACAACATTAGTAATCAGAATAAGGCAAGTTATACTTCAAGTGGTCTTACCTAACTCTTACCAAAAAATAATGAGTGAAAAAACAAAGAAAGACACTTACTGGCTGATTTTTCGCCATTTTTTCACATAGATGAGGAAGGAAAAGACAACATCAGTAATCAGAATAAGGCAAGTTATACTTCAACTGGTCTTACCTAACTCTTAACAAAAACATGATGAGTCAAAAAACAAAGAAAGACACTTACTGGCTGATTTTTCGCCATTTTTTCACATAGATGAGGTAGGAAAAGACAACATCAGTAATCAGAATAAGGCAAGTTATACTTCAACTGGTCTTATCTAACTCTTAAAAAAACATAATGATTGAAAAAACAAAGAAAGACACTTACTGGCTGATTTTTCGCCATTTTTTCAGATGGATGAGGAAGGAAAAGACAACATCAGTAATCACAATAAGGCAAGTTATACTTCAACTGGTCTTACTTAACTCTTAACAAAAACATGATGAGTGAAAAAACAAAGAAAGACACTTACTGGCTGATTTTTCCCCATTTTTTCACATGGATGAGAAAGGAAAAGACAACATCAGTAATCAGAATAAGGCAAGTTATACTTCAACTGGTCTTACTTAACTCTTAACAAAAACATAATGAGTGAAAAAACAAAGAAGACACTTACTGGCTGATTTTTCGGCATTTTTTCACATAGATGAGGAAGGAAAAGACAACATCAGTAATCAGAATAAGGCAAGTTATACTTCAACTGGTCTTACCTAACTCTTAAAAAAAACATAATGAGTAAAAAAACAAAGAAAGACACTTACTGGCTGATTTTTCGCCATTTTTTCACATAGATGAGGAAGGAAAAGACAACATCAGTAATCAGCAGAAGGAAGTTATACTTCAACTGGTCTTACCTAACTCTAAACAAAAACATAGTAAGTGAAAAAACAAAGAAGACACTTACTGGCTGATTTTTCGCCATTTTTTCACATAGATGAGGAAGGAAAAGACAACATCAGTAATCACAATAAGGCAATTTATACTTCAACTGGTCTTACCTAACTCTTAACAAAAACATATGAGTGAAAAAACAAAGAAACAACTTACTGGCTGATTTTTCGCATTTTTTCACATGGATGAGGAAGGAAAAGACAACATCAGTAATCAGAATAAGGCAAGTTATACTTCAACTGGTCTTACCTAACTCTTAACAAAAACATGATGAGTGAAAAAACAAAGAAAGACACTTACTGGCTGATTTTTCGGCATTTTTTCACATAGATGAGGAAGGAAAAGACAACATCAGTAATCAGAATAAGGGAAGTTATGCTTCAACTGGTCTTACTTAACTCTTAACAAAAACATAATGAGTGAAAAAACAAAGAAAGACACTTACTGGCTGATTTTTCGCCATTTTTTCACATAGATGAGGAAGGAAAAGACAACATCAGTAATCAGGATAAGGCAAGTTATACTTCAACTGGTCTTACCTAACTCTAAACAAAAACATAATAAGTGACAAAACAAAGAAAGACACTTACGGACTGATTTTGCGCCATTTTTTCACATGGATGAGGAAGGAAAAGACAACATTAGTAATCAGAATAAGGCAAGTTATCCTTCAAGTGGTCTTACCTAAGTCTTGCCAAAAAAATAATGAGTGAAAAAACAAAGAAAGACACTTACTGGCTGATTTTTCGCCATTTTTTCACATAGATGAGGAAGGAAAAGACAACATCAATAATCAGAATAAGGGAAGTTATGCTTCAACTGGTCTTACCTAACACTAAACAAAACATAATGAGTGAAAAT
>JAEMWC010000462.1:240000-257500 GCA_016490735.1 Pachyseris speciosa
CAGATAATAACATGGAACAGAGCAATCATTCTGTCCCATAATATTTACATTAGACGTGTTCAATTTGGGGTTTTGAAGAAACTTATATAGAATTTCACGTTTCTTTCTTCAAAACTTAGTTCAAAGCTGCGCTCGCCGCGAGTTTTTTCTGAACTCCTCGCGAACCTCTTCCCTTAAGTTTTTAAGAGCTGGTGGCGCCGGAGCAGGCTGTTTTTTTTTTTTTTTTTGGCGAATTTTACACGCAAAGCTTCTTTCGTTTGGTCATACCTCTACATTTCATGTGTTGCGTGTTTAAACTCAATATCCGTAACCCGATTATCATCAAGGGCTTTGGAAACAAAGGAATTTATTGTATCATGTTTCAAGCATTTTGTTAACACCTGACAAAACGGTGGAAAACCCACCGCAAACACCTCCCACAACACGGAGAGGAACACTGACCACAAATCCAACGCCCGCCAGTGCAGAGGCGACAGCTCCAGAAGACAGAGCTGTTGTTGCAACCCCAAAACCGGAAACAGCATAGCTGCAGGCTTTTGTAGTGCAACTCTGTAGTGCTCCGACTCATCGGAAATTTTTTTTTCAATTTTGCTGAGCTCAGTCAGCTGGAAAGTTTCGGCATTGGGAAGATTGGGGTATAACGGCGTATACTGCTGTTCTGCAACGCTTTCGGGCGGAGCAGATGGCACAGGGGCAAATGGCAACACATCCTCATCCGGCATGGCGTATAAATAGTCAATTTTTTTCTTTAAATTATCATCAACTCAAAGTAAAGCCTTTGTTCTCGAAAATCAAACAGTTCTCCATTTTCATCATTGACTGAAAGAGTCACACTGTTTACATCCCTGTCGATCGAAGCGGAGCGAAATACTTGGTGTTCGGGCGAACGATAGTTTATTGTTTCGAAAGCCTCCCCAACAATGTCAAACTTGGCAAGAAGGTTTGTTTTTTCCGCATTCAACAGATTTTGGTCCCGGTCGACCAAATCACAGTACACAAAGAATTCACTAGGGACGTTGAGCTTTAAAATAAATGAATCTGTCTCAAGCCGCCAGGAGACTCCAAGAATATCAATTAAATTTTGTGAAAACTGAAGTTTTTCGCTTTCGGGGTTGTTAATAACCACAGCGCCAGCGGGGCTATTCGCCTCTGTGGTTACATTGGCGTTGAGTTGTTTAAAAACAGATTTAAGAGTTTTTGCCAGACCTTTGGGTTTGTAATGCCCTGGGGGGAACCCCTCTCCAGACTGTGCTTGATTATGGGCATTTAAAAGCCAAATTGTCCCAGCTTTTTTCAAGTCAAGCCAAGAATTACAAAGCGAGCAGGAAATAAGCTGGACATAATCAGCTTTCGGAACCGGCTCTTTTAAATAGACGGTGCAGGGGTTGTCAGTTGTGGAAATGGTGATCACAACCATTGTATTTCAAGCAAAGATAATCATTCAATTGAAAATATTACCTCCGTTTATAATCGATGGCCAATCTCTTGCAGTGGATGCAAACCCCAGAGCCCAACCAAATTGCGAAAAACGCGCAAGACAAGGCTGGGGGCTTTTGTGGCAAAATACCCAAATGCCGACAAGAGCAAATTTGTAGCCAACACCCGACCACAAGGCAACAGCGGAAATTATGTACAAAGCAGGGCCCGACTATCTGAAAAGCGTATTTGGCTCAGACAGCAAATATTGGCCTCAGGCAATGAAACAGCCTCTGGGATTAAATGCTGCAAAAAGAGGGTTTCCACTCTAACTTTCCGCCGTCTCGGAGCGCCCGCCACAGAGAGCCCCAGCTGTTGATTTCACAGAAAAAAATTCAATCGCAAATTGGCGAAAAGCTGAACGGTTTGGAAAAATTTATGTTACACCCACAGACTTTTTCACAACACAGTACAGGAACATTTTTAAAGACACAAAGATAACATTCAAAACATCAAAAGTTGCCAGAAAATGGCTCGGCGGCCCACACATGGGGTTTTGGCCTCAACGGCTGAACTTTGCGCTTTGGTGTGCAACAACAGGCTGCGGGGTTTCAAGAGAGATTTTGGCAGGAGACGTTTTGGGGAATGCTTCAGGAGCTGAGCAGCTCCACTCCTTTTATCTCTTTCATGTTTATTTCACAACAAGGCGAATTCTTTTCGAGATGGGTGGAATTCAGAGCGTGAGCTCTCTGCCCGACGGCCGCAGTTTTAACCAAAAAGATAACAAATACGACGAGGCTTCTTTCAGAAGGCTTTGCGCGGAATTTGGCGTCAATCGGAGCTCAGACTTTCGTTTCACCCACGGCCAAAACCACGGCCTCGGCTATGTGTTCATTCTGTACGACAACGGAGACTTTGCGCAAAAGCTCTGGCAGTACCCGCTACCCCTTTCCAACCCATCGAATCAAAGGTTTGCAGACGAGGGCAGCACAGACGACGCCGGCAACAAGCTTCATTTCATCAGAAACGACCAGTGCGCAGACAAACAGTTTGAGTATTTTGTGCCGGATACCGCGCACGGGCTCACACAGGCCGGCATGGCCCGCCTGAACCAGTCAAGAGAAGCGTTTGTTTACTGTATTCTCGGCGCCCAGGTAAACGTCAGAAGCAGCATTCTTGGAAACGGCGGGCGAGCCAAGGAGGCGCAAAGAGAATTCCTTATTCTTCTGGAGGACGCCACCCGGACACCTGACATTTCGAAGAGTGTTCAGCGCTACCAGCTTGCTGCGGACGAAGCAAAGGTTCGTCTGAATCTGGCAGTGGCGCCGGGGTGCTGGCTGATGCCGTCAAGGATGGTTCTGAACACAGGAAGCGTAGTGGGCTACAACAACAAGCTCAAGCAGGCCGGACCGGGGATGAAACTTGGGATAAACAATGATGTGAATCAGGGCACAAAAAAGCGGTCCTTCACTTGATGGCGGGCGGCCCTTCAAAGGTCAACCAGCCAAACAGCCATCCTTCAAATCCAATTCAAAAGGCCGTCACAAAACAAAAATCAAAAATTCCAATTTTGCAGCCCCAACAGCGGGAAAACACAAATCTGGAAACAGAACCAACCCCGCCAGCAGACTCAGGAAACGACACCCACAACATGAACAAAACAGTTGTCGTGATAGGTGCCCTTGTCCTTGCCGGGGTGGTGCTCTTTTCCATGGGTCGAACTAAAACTAGCGATTCTTCTTCACATACCTCTCCACCAGAAAAGCAACAACAGCCAAAATAATCAGCAAGGTGTTCTCAGCCAGAAAACCGATGGCCTGGATGGCGGCTTTGAAAAGGAAAGAAACAATCGAGCCGATCAGGCCTGGCCGAAGAGAAGCCATTTTTGGCCCGATTTCTTTCAAGCCGTTTCCCAGCCCTTTCCCGAGGGCTTTCAAAGAGTTGGTGATGGCTCCAATTACAGCACGAATCGTCGCACCAGCCGCGAGAACGATTGCTGTGATGGTGATGGTAACGCCGTATTTTTTTTGAAAATCGCTTTCACCCTCTTACTGAGCGGAAGCTCCTCTTCTATTTCTGCAATCTGCGTTTGTAAACGCGCGAGCTCTTCTTCATTTTGCGCCACTCTTTCTCGTGCAGCCTCTTTTTCAGAAGGCGAGGCATCAGGGTCATCGATTATTGCTTTATCTTCGTCAATTTTCTTCTGAATCTCAGCTTCTTGTTCCTGCAGGTCATCGAATAGTTTTGTGCTGTTAAGACGATTTTCCAATTCAGTGGTTTGTTCCCTCATTTTGGCGAGAGTTGCTCTTTTTTCTTCAATAATTTTTTCCACTCTTTCTTTGGTTTTGGTTTGTTATCGGACTTCCGCAATTCTTTTTTTCTCATCTTAAATGTCCTTTTTAAAATTATTTTCTAATATTTTTTCCTTTCGATTTCAGATCGGTTTTCCATTGCAGAACCGCCATCATCTTCCAACTGTTCACGTTGAGACTCTGTTTTTGCCAGATTGTTTTGAGGTTTTTGCAGATTTTGTTTTCGTCTATCAAGTTCTGCATCTACTTTTTGGACCTCTCTTAACTGCCGCCTTTCTACATCTAAATCTTGCTGCGCTTTTCGGGTTTTTTGTTTGTTTTCCTCTATTAAATCTTCGGCTTTTGGTCCCAGAAGTTTTTCATTTTGTCCCAAAAAGCTGGACGAAAAGCCAAAACCAGATCCCTTCTTGGTGACGATCTTAGGCCCTGACCTCCCCCCATTTGGGCCAACAACGATGACGTCATTTTGCCCACCTGCGCTATTCTCCACATCCCTAGTGTCAATTCGTTTGAGCAAATCGTCGCTAACCTGTGGGTAGCGTCTTTTAATAAAAGTTATACACCCGTGGGGTTGTTGGCTCTGTTTCTCTTGTACACCCAAAGAATGCATCCCTTAATGTGCTGATCTTGTTCCTTGATTCATCAAATCCTTCTAATAAATTGGAAGTTTCATCATAAGATGTATCCGGCAGTCCACTCGTTTCTTGCAAATGAATCCGCATCTGAATTTCTTCGCCACCATGATAAGGTGTAGATGCGGATTCTGGTTGGAACGGCTGGAAGGGCTGTGTTCTGTTGACTTCTTCCTCTTCATCATCATTTTTTTTATCTCCCAATGAAAGGGGTCTTACATCTGTGCGTCATAGCCATCCTCTGCATTGTGTATTAATACTCAGTGAAATTATTTTTTTGATTAAACTTTTTACTGCGGATTATATCATGGCCGCTGTTGACCTTCTTCCGACGCATAAGGAAAAAAAACAAGGCGTGATGAAAGCCGAGCGCAAGATTAATCGAATAACATTTGATAAGAGTGAAGCGAGCCCGGGCGAGACTCTTTATGTTTTAGTTCCCAAACTTAATGAAAACGAGCTCGTCATCCCCGGCTCGCTTTCCCTGCTGTTCGACATTGATTTGACCGGTGGCCACGCCAACAACCATCTCGTGCAAAACGTCTCGCGGGCGCTGGTTGACAAGCTGGTCGTGAAGTACGGGGGCACCATTCTGCAGGATACGGTTGGCTACGGCATTTTCAAAATCTGGGAGGAGCTTTTCCTTTCCCAGGAGGAGCGGGACAACATGCTGCTCGAGGGCATCCAGAGCGACAACCTCAACAAGATTCGCTCAGACGCCGGAGACAAGCCCATCTCAGGTGTCGCTGCTGCAACCAAGCTGGAGAGCATTTACCAGAACAAATACGGCATCCGGCTCGACCACCAGATCCTGTCTGACCACGGGATCTTTTACCCCCAAGTGCTTTATAACAACCTTGTGTTCGAACTTACCCTCGCAAATGCTGATAATGTCGTGAAAGGCTCTGACACCACAAAACTCAAATACAAGCTGACAAACATCCAGATCCAGTATGAAATGATTCGAAGCGAAACTTTGGCCAAAGAGGCGGAGAGTGTTTATACCTCCGGGGTAGAGTTCCTGTATGACCATGTGCACCGGGAAGAGGTTGTTACATTTGCAAAAGGGTCTGCAACACGTATAAACCTCCGCGTCAACCCACAAAGAAGGTCTTTGAAAGGAATTCTCCTCCTTTTCATTGAACCTTACACAGCTGGTGCCAGGGACTCGGAAAAGTTTTTCAACCCCGACCTCAAAAAAAGTAAGCGTCACGGTTAACGGCTTGCCCAACAGACTGTACAACAACGGCCTCGACGGCAAGGATATTTGGGAAAAAGTCAGCCGCTTTTTTCATGAAAAAGACGAACAAAACCCAACACATGAATTTATCAAAGTTTTATACAGGTGAGCGCTTCGGCCTTCTCATTGATTTGCGGTCAACTGCATCCCAGGAAATGCACGGAAGCAGGGTGAGGCTTGCCAACACGAAGGATGGGGTACAGCTTGAGATCGAGCGGACCGTCAGCTGATCTGGAAACATCAATTGCCATGTTTTCACAATCAGCGACTCGCAGTTCAACGTGTTGGACCGACAATTGGAATCTGTGCAATACTAAAATATGAACCCGTATAACATTCCCTTCAACGCTCTCATCGTGGGGCCAACAAATTCAGGCAAAACAAGGTTCATGGTTCACCAGCTTAAAGGCCTTTTCCTCGGCAAGTTCGACTTCATCGTGCTTATTTGCCCGACGTTCGCTCATAACAAGACCCTCTTCCGATTTGGGGAAAACGATGCGCGGATGTATGTTATAATTTGCGAGCAGCACGAGGTGGAACTTTGGTTGAAGATCGTAACTTTTGCTTTTGAGGGAACCAACACCCTCGTTATACTTGACGACTGCGCCGCCTCGAAAGAGGTAAAAAAAGCGCACAGGCCAGCTGGTGCATCTCGCCTTTTCTGCAAGGCACATCGGAATCAGCGTGTGGGTGCTGACCCAAAAGTAATAATAAATAATATTTAATATTTATATTGCGCTTTTCCTATAAAAATAATCAAAAGCGCATTCCAGTTAGCAAAGTAAAACTACCGACTAATTTTATAAGTTAAAACCTAAAATCCTGACATAATTAAAAATATTAAAAAGTTTACACTAAGCACTAAATTTAACAAAAAGCCTAAGAGAATAAAAAAGATACGTGCAATAAAATACAATTGTATTGAATAATAAGAACAAAATAAAAGCGAAAGCAAAAGTAAGCTAAGTCAGTTCAGTCCAACTAAGGTGTTAAAAATGCCTTGGTAAAAAAATGCACTTAAGGTGGCGTTTAAAATCGTTTATGTCACTCTCGCTTCGAAGCTCTTCTGGGAGGGAGTTCCATAGTCTGGGAGCTGCGACTGCGAATGCCCTGTCACCTAGAGTCTTTTTTGTGATACCTTTCGGCATGCAAGGCAGAAGTTGATTTGCAGATCTTAAGCGGTAACGATTCTCTTTGACACTACTAACTCCCTAAGGTAGCTGGGTGCAGACCCATGTATTGCTTTGAAGGTCAAGAGACAGATCTTAAAGTCGATTCGATATCGCACAGGCAGCCAGTGCAGACTAAAAAGTGACGGAGTGATATGGCAAGAATTTGGGAGTCTGAAAATTATACGAGCCGCTGTGTTTTGTACACGATGAATCTTATTAAGCTGCTTAGCAGGCAGACCGTATAACAAACTGTTGCAATAGTCGATCCGACTGGTAATAAAAGCGTGCACTAGTTGCTCGCATGTCTCTTACGACAAGTAGTTCCGTATGCGCCTTAGGTTGTAAAGGTGAAAATATGCTGCGCTGCATAGTTTGTTAACGTGCGTGTTCATGGTGAGTTCCGAGTCAAACCATGTACCTAGATTTTTCACAGCAGAGGGGGCTAAGAGACGTTTGATGTACCAACCATGAGAGCATCAAGCTTAACCTTGCGTAACTGTTGGCGCGACCCGACAAGTAAGATTTCGGTCTTGCTGTCGTTAAGCATTAATTTATCGGAGATCATCCAGTCCCTAATGTTCGCAATGCAGTTCGTCATAGCAGAAATCGCCCCATCAGAGCCAAAAGTCGCATCAGGACGGAACGACAGATATAGCTGAGTGTCGTCAGCATAGCAATGTACCTCCGGTAAATGGGCCTTGGCGATGTCAAAAAGTTTGCTAGTGTACAAGCTGAAAAGTAGGAGCCCAAGACAAGATCCCCGAGGTACGCCATGGCGAAGCTCAAAGCTGTCTGACAACACACCTTTGATGCTTACACGCTGACAGCGCTTGTCAAGATACGAACGCAGCCACTCTAAAGCTGTACCGCTCACTCTGAACTTTGAGTGCAAACGATCGACCCAAATTTGATGACAGACAGTGTCAAATGCGGCGCTAAGGTCAAGTAGCACCAGCAAAAGCACGTGCTGATTATTCATACTGTCGTTTTTGACTTTTAGGAGAGCGGTTTCGGTGCTGTAATGTTTCTTGTAGGCAGACTGAAATTTGCACTCAAGTCCCTGATCCACGACATGCTGCGTTAACTGGTCAGCAGCTGCTCGTTCAGATAACTTTGACACAAAGGGAAGATTACTTATTGGGCGAAAGTTCTTGAACGCCACCTCCAATCCAGCCTTTTTAAGAGCAGGTTGTACTAGTGCCTCCTTCCATACGCTCGGAAATTGCCCAGTTTCAAACGAGAGATTTATCATAGATGTAATGGCAGGGAGGAGAATATCCACCAGCTGAGCAAAAATAGAGGATGATAAAGGATCAAGTGGACAATACTTGACTGGCGTCTTTGCAATCAGCGCTTGAACTTCCTCCTGAGCTAGAGGTTTAAAGGAGGTAAGCTGGGGCATAGCAGACTGTATCACGGGCGCACTAGGTGTTGTCAGCAGGGCATGCGCAGCTAAAACCGCATCATTTGAGACAGAGTCAGGTGGTCGTACAGATAGCACATCCAAGGTTAAGTGAATATTCTTAATTTTCTGATCGAAGACAGTACACCAGCATAACCGCGTCTCTCCGGGAAAACATCGCGGCAGTCGTTATTTTTTACAACCCCTCAGCCAAGACCATCAAATCTATGTTTGAGGACTATGCAGGAGACCTGCCCCCAAAGGAGTACAAAAGCATGATTTCAAAGCTGAAAGAGCGAAAGTTTTCTTTCCTTGTGTTCTCGCTGCGGCACCCCTTCGAAGTCCGGTTGTTTTCCAATTAAAAAAAAAAGGTTGAAGTATAGATGGCAGAAGAGGAGCTGGCAGTAGCAGAAGTTATGAACATGCTGGAAGCGGAGGCAACGGGTGCGCCGGTTGGTGCTCTGGACTTCATCACTCAAGGCCCTTACATTCCTGCTCTCCGCGAGCAGCTGGCCGTGCTGGCGACGACGGGGAATGCCAAGGAGGCCATTGGAGTGCAGCTGACACATGAGCAGTTGAAGCGCCTCACCGACAAAGAGATTGAGAAGTATTACAAAAGGTATGAATCTTTCGTGGGCTCAAAGACAACCCAGAGCTTGATCGACAGCTTAATTTTTATTGTAACCAAAGCGGCCGGAGCGGCAGTCGACATTGATGACGTCAAAGCTTACCAAAAAGAACTCAGAGAAGACTACATAATCACCAAAGAGCTCTCTCGCTTGGCCGGCAACCCTGCTTTGAAGTTCGGCAAGTGGCTTGCACACACATTCATTTAAAGAGCCGTGCAGCATGGGCCAGTGGCGTGTGTGAGCAAAGTGGGTGTGTGCAAACAAAGTCCTGAGCAATTCTCAGCAACTCCTGAATAATTGCTGACAATTACTCAGCAACTGCTGACTATTTGTTTCGTGCACAGTATTTTGCCGACTAATTGAACTTTTCCTCTGTATAATATCTTCGCAATGGCGGAATCACAACCTGAAGCACACGCTGCCGAAACACCGGCACAGCAGCCGTCAAATGGAAAAATTACTTCGCCCTCTCCAACCACACAGCTAAAAAATGAAAAAAACCCAAACGGGTTGCTGCGGGCAAGTTGGTGGCTGAAAGAAACAGACAGGCTCGAGAAGCACAGAATAAAGCTGTGGCAGAAGCCCATGTCGTAATTGCAGACAACAAAGCCAAAAAGGCCGCCGAAAAATCTGCTGCTGGTGCCGCTCCCACCGCCTCGGAGCAGAAAGCTTATCCCAACGACACAAGCCGCATTTCTTTCGGTACCATTCTCGCTGTCAGTTCTCTTCTTGTTGGGCCGGCCGGCGTTTATTATCAGCGTGAAGCGATACAAGCAAGGATTCAGTCTTTGGCTCCAGGAAAAAAGGAAAGTGCCCCCAGCCCTCCTGTTCCCAGCGAGCCCGCTCCTGAAATGCCGCTGAGGAAAAGGGGGATAAGGGGCATGGATTAATTTCCTTTTGAAGATTTGCAAGCAGGTATATAGCAATGTGTTTCAAATGCATTCATAACCATCTGCTTTTAACCGGAGTGGTTGTTGCATTTGGGGTGTGTTTGGGGGTGAGTTTTTTGTTGGAAAAATAGACAGGAAAAAAAAACGAAAAGGCCTCTCAGGAGGGCTTTCACGCCGGGGTTGAGTGTAATGAGAATAAAGAGAAAAGTAATGTTGTTAAAGAGGTTAATGAAGTTTATGATGGCAAAAATGTGAGGATGAGTTAAAAAAAGATTAAGGCAATAAAAAATTTCCATTTAAACTTTCGGCATTTTTTTTATATTGGCATGTCTGACAACAAGCTTGTCAAAACGTTGATGGATGCGGAAGTTCTTACTGCCATAACTGCTGGCATTGGTTGGACCGCAAAAAAGGTTGTGAAAGAAAATTTTACATCTGACCTCAGTAGCAGCTTCACGAGCTACTTAAAATTCACAGGTGTAATGGCGGGCAGCATCGGGCTCAAATGATATCTCGCGAACCAAAAAATCCCCCCGCCAACGTTTCATTTCAGAAATAGGACCCGATATATAGAACATGGCAACTGTCGCGATCATGGTTGGCGGAGCGGTCTTAAATGCAGCAACTTTCATCGGTTGCAATTATTTTGCGAGGGCTAATGCTCAGGCTCAAGTACCCACATAATAATAAAACAAGCAATGAAAACGTAAAGCTTGTGGGATGTGGCTGGAGTGACAAGGATACTTCACAAATTAATGTGATCAAGTAAGCTGAAGCCACTCTCAAGGGCACTAAGGCCACAAGGTAGCGAGCCTGAGCTTGAGCATTAGCTATGCCATGCTGATGAGGCCTAACAAGGCCGAAACAGCTGTCCATGGCTGCTAATGCTTGGGCTCAATCTTCGCTTTGGTAGATTTAAGGGGTAATGCCCGCTACCTTGTGGCCTTAGTGCCCTTTAGAGTGGCTTCAGCTTACTTGATCACATTAATTTGTGAAGTATTCGTATGAGAAACTGCCGACGCCACGACATGTTTCTCCAGACCTATCAAAAACGTGCTCGCCCCATTTAGAGAGAAGGGTCTTTGGTATTATGGTATCTTCTAATATGCGTGAGGGTTTACAAGCTCTCTCAAAGAAGTTTTATCATTGGGAAAACATTTTGCCAGATAACACTGATAAAGATTTTATAGGGCCTGTTTTTTATGCGGGCTTTCTTTTAGAACATAATAAAAGCCCTTTTCGTTTTATCTTATACATTAAGAATGAGAATCTTATCAGTGGGACTATTGCATGTTATAATAAAATTAAAGGGTCTCTTACCAAACAGCAACAGTATTTTTTAACTGCTTTGATGACTGCGAAGGGACCTTATGACACCTGTGGAAACTTGGGGAAGCCAAAGGAAGACCCAAAGCATCAGCTACCCCCCGAAGATATCATCTAACCAATCCATGATTCCTTCCATTTCTTTATCATCATCAGTAGACGGGGGTTTATACCCGAAAACCTCATCTAAACACGTATTAATGCCTTCCATTGCTGCAACAGTAGGCGGAGGATTGTACCCGAAGGCGTGTGTGTTGACTCCGTCCTCTTCTATCCACCTTATCGAATCAAACGCAGAAAGAGAACTCTTATTCACGTTCATGCCGAAGATGTGATGCCCTTCGCTCCGGAGAATGTTCATTCCGTGTGACAGCTGCTTCTTGCAGAAGAGGGTTTCTTTGTACTGCTCATGCAGGATTTTCTTTCTGACCACGTTCTTTTTCACCCCTTAGGCTCTTTGTTTTTTTCGTCGGCTCTGATGATTGAGTACATCTTGGGGCGCAAACAAACACACTCAGCGATCAGGGTCCCTGCACACTCATCTTTCATTTTGCCCAAAACCTTTTTTGTCGATTTCTGAATGCAGCGGGTGATCTTTCGGGTAGTCGCTTGTGTCGAAAAGATGTTGGCCAAGGCGGCCTTCGGCCCCCATGTCCTTATAAATGTCCTCTGTTTGGATATCGAGCAGAAAGCTGTCGGTGCCTGTGTACAGAAGTTCGCATTTCTGCCCATACTGCTTTTTCAAGATGTTGTAGAAAAATTCATACATCAGCAGTTTACTGTTTTCCAGGATTGTCATCCCCGTGTAAACGGGTTTGTTGAGGCAGAGCTTGCTTTTGCGCATGCTTATACCTGCAAGATCATTTGAAAAGAACTCGTGCCTTGAGAACAGGGGGTTTGCAATCAGTTTCCTCAGCCTGGTTGTCTCGTGGGGGCGCACCAGTTTGACATCTGTGCGGTTGGGCAGGTTTTCCATGGTTTTCCCGAAGACATAGTTGTTCATCAGCTTGTAGAAGTCTTTTTCAAAAGTGCTTTTGGCCTTTTTTTGAACTCAGTGTTCATCCTGATGTAAGGCTCCATCCAGCGTTTTTGTTCGAAAGTAGTAGGGTAGGGTCATTTTACTCCTTGTTTGTGTCTTCCCCTGTCTTCCCCTGTCTTCGTGCATACTAATAAGTGTCTTCCTGCATATTAATCAAGTGCATAGTCAGTGTCTTCCTGCATACTAATAAGTGTCTTCCTCCATACTAATGAGCGTCGCTCTAGTTCAATAGCAACAATAGACCTGCCCAAACTTGCCCGATCTCTTTTAACCCTGATCGGTTCATGTTGAATGTATTACGTGTTCAAAATAAAAGCGGGTAGATTTCGAAAGCGCTATCGTTCAAGCAATCGCTTCGCTAGGAAAAAAGTCTGTCACCAATATTTTTTTCAGACATTGCTCCAAACATGCAAGTCGAATCAAGCGCTAATGTTGTAACTTAGTTGAAAGCATTAAAATACAGGAACGTATTTGTTGTGTGGCAACAAAACTGATCCATCTATTCGAAAAACCGCTTGGCTCTGACTGTTCTTTTATTAAGCGGTAGTTCCATTCACACAACCAAAACACACACATGACAGAGATTTTAACCGAAAACTGCGTTCTCTTCTATCTCAATACTGAAAACCCCGATACTATCTGACCTCTCAGCTTTGGTGATGAGAGATGTGAGAGAGACTGAAATAAATTTTTAGCTAACTTTTCTTGTTTTCCGCTCCGTTAGTCACTAATTATTCAAAACTAGTGATCCACACTGCCCTATATTTGCATACAAACTCTACAGTAAAAATGCCCTTGGGACAGCCTTCTATCATTCAACAACGACAATGGACGGCTTAAGTTGTTTGGAACAATCAATATAAACACGAGACTAATATGAATTACACGTTTCTTGGGAGACAGACATAAACTTTATTGCCTTTCTCAGCGAATACAAAGACAATACAGAAAGAGATTTGAAATGAATAAACGTCAGTCATCCTCTTAATCTTCCTGTGGAGGAAAAATCAATCGTCCTTATCTTCTCTTGGAGGATAACGACTCTTCTTAAAAGTTTCTGAATCAATGTGTTGCACTGCGTGACAATCAGACTGTTTTGGAACAACACGTTTCTTGAATCATTATTAGCGAATACAGAAAGATTAAAATACACAATGAATAAAAATCAATCAAGTTTCTCTATACTGCAAAAGAATTTAAACTTTCCCTCGCCGTATATTTTCTAGTAAAGTTATATCAAAGATTTCCCCTCCTCCTCCTCCTCAATTCGATTATTTTCTCTCTCCTCCTCCTCCTCCTCCTCCCCCTCCTCAATTCTATTGTTTTCCCTCCTCCTCCTCCTCCTCAATTCTATTATTTTCCCTCCTCCTCCTCCTCCTCAATTCTATTGTTTTCCCTCCTCCTCCTCCTCCTCAATTCTATTGTTTTCCCTCCTCCTCCTCAATTCTATTGTTTTCCTTCTCCTCCTCATTTCTATTATTTTCCCTCCTCCTTCTCCTCCTCAATTCTATTATTTTCCCTCCTCCTCCTTCTCCTCCTCAATTCTATTATTTTCCCTCCTCCTCCTTCTCCTCCTCCCCCTTCTCAATTCTATTATTTTCCCTCCTCCTCCTCCTGCTCCACCACCACAACTCTATTGTTTTTCACCACCACCACCACCACAACCACCACCGCCGCCGCCGCGCCGCCGCCACCGCCACTGCCACCATAAAAATCGATATAAAGCCACAAACAAGAGAAAATATGTCATTCTTGTATGGGAAAGAGTTAGAAGAATATAATTGTGGTTGTGGCCGTGGCGGTGGTGGTGGTGGTGGTGGTGGAAAACAATAGAATTGTGGTGGTGGAGCAGGAGGAGGAGGAGAGAAAATAATGGAATTGAGGAGAAGGAGGAGGAGGAGGAAAACAATAAAATTGAGGAGGAGGAGGAGGAGGAGGGAAAACAATAGAATTGAGGAGGAGGGGGAGGAGGAGGGAAAACAATAGAATTGAGGAGGAGGAGGAGGAGGGAAAAACAATAGAATTGAGGAGGAGGAGGAGGAGGAGGAAAACAATAGAATTGAGGAGGAGGAGGAGGGAAAATAATAGAATTGAGGAGGAGGAGGAGGAGGAGGAGGAGGAGGAGAGAAAATAATCGAATTGAGGAGGAGGAGGAGGAGGGAAATCTTTGATATAACTTTACTAGAAAATATACGGCGAGGGAAAGTTTAAATGCTTTTGCAGTATAGAGAAACTTGATTGATTTTTATTCATTGTGTATTTTAATCTTTCTGTATTCGCTAATAATGATTCAAGAAACGTGTTGTTCCAAAACATTCTGATTGTCACGCAGTGCAACACATTGATTCAGAAACTTTTAAGAAGAGTCATTATCCTCCAAGAGAAGATAAGGACGATTGATTTTTCCTCCACAGGAAGATTAAGAGGATGACTGACGTTTATTCATTTCAAATCTCTTTCTGTTTTGTCTTTGTATTCGCTGAGAAAGGCAATAAAGTTTATGTCTGTCTCCCAAGAAACGTGTAATTCATATTAGTCTCGTGTTTATATTGATTGTTCCAAACAACTTAAGCCGTCCATTGTCGTTGTTGAATGATAGAAGGCTGTCCCAAGGGCATTTTTACTGTAGAGTTTGTATGCAAATATAGGGCAGTGTGGATCACTAGTTTTGAATAATTAGTGACTAACGGAGCGGAAAACAAGAAAAGTTAGCTAAAAATTTATTTCAGTCTCTCTCACATCTCTCATCGCCAAAGCTGAGAGGTCAGATAGTATCGGGGTTTTCAGTATTGAGATAGAAGAGAACGCAGTTTTCGGTTAAAATCTCTGTCATGTGTGTGTTTTGGTTGTGTGAATGGAACTACCGCTTAATAAAAGAACAGTCAGAGCCAAGCGATTTTTCGAATAGATGGATCAGTTTTGTTGCCACAACAACAAATAAGTTCCTGTATTTAAATGCTTTCAACTAAGTTACAACATTAGCGCTTGATTCGACTTGCATGTTTGGAGCAATGTCTGAAAAAAATATTGGTGACAGACTTTTTTCCTAGCGAAGCGATTGCTTGAACGATAGCGCTTTCGAAATCTACCCGCTTTTATTTTGAACACGTAATACATTCTACATGAACCGATCAGGGTTAAAAGAAATCGGGCAAGTTTGGGCAGGTCTATTGTTGCTATTGAACTAGAGCGACGCTCATTAGTATGGAGGAAGACACTTATTAGTATGCAGGAAGACACTGACTATGCACTTGATTAATATGCAGGAAGACACTTATTAGTATGCACGAAGACAGGGGAAGACAGGGGAAGACACAAACAAGGAGTAAAATGACCCTACCCTACTACTTTCGAACTCCAACACTCTGTGGACTTTCTTCAGCCTCATGCCCTTTTTTGAGGTAAAAGTGCAGGTTTCGGTAATGCACCACGTATTTTTTTTTTTTTTTTCATGCAACGACAGCAAAAGCTTTTTGAGTCGGGCGGGGTGAGACGGAGATCTTTTATCATTTTCTTTTGGTATGGGGACAGCCATTCTTTTTTGCACGGCCTTTTTCTCGGGGGGCTAGGGGATAGCTGTTGTGCTCTTCATTTAGCTCTTGGGGATATTCGAGGTCTACCTCAAATATACACCCTTTTTTGCCATTTTCTTCAATCTCAAAAATGTCGTCCTCTGACGGAATCCAACCGCTCCACTTGAATTTGCCCACTGGGAGAGCCTTGCTCATCGCCCAGCCGTACAGGTTGTTGGCGTCAAAATCCATGATGAATGTGTTCGGTTTGCTTTTGTTGTAGCCCGGCACCAAAGGGTTGTTGGCTTTGGCGTACCTTTTGTTGACCATTGAAATGCCGCCACGCTTTCCGCGTTCGATGAACAGGTGCATGTCGATGTCTGTCAGGAGTTCCAGCTCGATGCCTGTCTTTTTCAGGAGCGCGTCCCACGACAAACCGGGCGATGTGTAATAGTGAGCGGGATCCAAACCGTACTGCTTTTGACAGAGATCTCGGAAGTTTTCGAACACATCGGCTAAGAGTGAAACATCTGTTTTCACGTAAAGGTCGTGGTAGTCCCCGAGTGTTTTGCACCCAAACGTTTCTCAAACCTTTTGTGCGTGTTGGTAATCTTCGTCTGAGATGTGCTCGCCAGAAAGGTTGCTGAAGAAACATTCTTTGCCAGGGAGGTTTGTTTCGCCAAACCTTTCCCATGAATCCATGTACTCATTGGGGTAAATTCCTTTTTTGCACACAATCTAGTTTTGCTGCTTCGGGCAAAGCCTTTTCGTTATTTTCAGCGACTCTTTTCGGTGTGGCTTTCACAAGTGCGTCGAGGCAGGAGAGCAAAAAGGCATTGCTGTCAATGAAACACAGATTTCCAAAGAGAATGAGATGTATTTCTCCATGTTTTTTGCAATGCAGTTCAGCTCTTAAGCTCCTTCCACTTTCGACATTGCCTGCATCAGGTGGTGCGCGTCATAGCCTTTCAGGTTGTGGAACACGACAGGAATGGGAATATTTTGGGGGTTATGCGTAATTTTTTGTTGCACGCGTCGTGTGCGGCGCCTCGGAATCTGCCTGTGATGTGGCAATGATCTTTCACAGCATCTCTAAAGTTTTTGGAAAGCAGTGGTTCTGCGCAGAAAAGACATTCTTCTTGGTTTTTCTCGATCCATTTGTCAATGCCGTCTTTTGGTTTTCTTTGTGCTTTGGGGCCAATAAAATTAATTTTGTTTAAACATCCTTTGTGGCTCTGCCCACAGTACTTACCTGTGTCAAAGTCCCACATGGTTTTGAATTAAAAACGTCTTGTTTACGAGATCTTTGTCACAAATGTGCATTTTTTTTGCTGTGTTGTATTCATACCAGTGAACTGGTGTCATTTGAATCGGCACTGGGGTTTTCCAAGCTTTCGCGTAGTTTCTTTTCCAGGCGAAGAATTCTGTTGAGAAACTCCTCCACTGCGTTTTTTTCTCCATCACAGCCTTGTCTGTATTTTCATGACTTGGTTGCTTTGCCCGTCGCTTCTCACGCATGTTACTGCAAACCCACAGGCTGTGTGCTTGTTTGTTTTTTCTGTGCAGGTCGTTCTTTTCACGTTGGTCTTCGGGAATGTTTTTCAATCAAAGCTTCGAAGTCGGCGTAAATTAATGGATGGTGCTTTCATTTGTCTGCTGTAGTTTTGAAAACTTCAATGTGCCTTTACCTTTTTTCAGGCATTTCAATTCTTGTGGGGGTTCCGTTCTCTCCGTTGCAGTGTTTCTGGTGGTTTGCAAGAATCTTTTCTGTTGTGAGCCCGATAAGGCACATTACGGAAAAGTTTTTTTCTGTCTCTGTGTTTTGTTTGGTCATAAAGCAGAGATGACAACTCTTCACAAAATAATAGTGTGTTCTTTCGTCTTCATGGAGAAGCATCAGGTTGATTCTTGGGACGTTTTTGTCTTTTGT